>PVIC010004159.1:0-14909 GCA_004025085.1 Thryonomys swinderianus
GATTTAGGTCAAGTAGTACTGCGCCAACCTGAGATTCACAAGGACCGGAGTTCAATCCCCAGTACTGCCAAAAAAAAGAATGTATGCATCATGAGGTTATAGACTTTTTTTTTTAAAGACAGGGTCTCACTCTGTAGTTCAGGCTGGCCCTGAGCTCACTGTGTAATCCAGGTAAGCCTCAAACTCACAGCAATCCTCCAGCCTCTGCTTCCCAAACCCTAGGATTATAGGTGTGAGCCACCACGCCCAGCATTGTGGTTCTGATTGCTGGTGGGTGTGAGTCACCACACCCAGCCCTGTGGTATGTGGTTACCCAGGATTGAACTCCCAACCTTTAATTTGCAAGGCAGACTTGGGAGCCACTGACTTAATCTCAAGCCCAGACACTGTTTTTTACACTAGTTTACTTCCAGAACTCAGACTAGTACCCATTCTTTCACCCATGAATGAATACACACTCTAAAACATTGCACACTGCAGGTACATAAACATCTACCAAGGATATGTGGGAAGTTTTCTTTTACTTTTAAGCTACTAAAAGTAATGATTTTATCACTTTTTTAAATTTATTTTTTATTTTTATTTTTTTTGAGACAGGGTCTCGCTTTGTAGTTCAGGCTGGCTCTGAGCTCACTATGTAGTCCAGGCAAGCCTTGAACTCAGCAATCCTCCTGTCTCTTCCTCCGAGTGCTGGGATTACAGGCGAGCAGCACCACGCCCAGCGATTTTATCACTTTTTAAAAATTGAATTTGAAAACAATCAAAAGCAGCAAAACTTTAGAAACTCTCAAGTTCTGAGGCAGAACAGGTTCGATGAAGCTCAATGTCCTAAATTCACAGAGACTTTGAACTTGAAAGTTTCTGTAGTTCAAACTGGCCTTAAACTCACTATGTAGCCAGGCAAGCCTCGAACTCACAGCAGTCCTGCCTCTGCCTCCCAAATCCTGGGATTACAGACATGAGAAACCGCACCCTGCACTGTGGTGTGTGGTACTGATTGCTGGTGGGCGTGAGTCACCACGCCCAGCATTGTGGTATGTGGTTACCAGGATCAAACTGGGGACCTTGAGTTTGCAAGGCAGATGCTGGAAACACTGAGCTAAATCCCCAGCTTTGAACTTGAAAGTTTAAACACTAGGTTTTTGTCCACAGGCTTCGCTTTTCTTATTACTTCTCAAAGATGTTTAGCTGGTTAAGAAAAAACTAGAATACAAACCTGAGAGCCACTGTTTAACTCTTACTCCAAGGTGAAGCAGAAGGGTCATTCACAATGAAACCGTCGAGACAAGTAAATCGAAACAAGTAAAACAATAGACCGAGCAGTTTTCCTTCTTCACAGCAAAAGAGGGGCGACAGAAAGGCAGAACACAGTAAACAAAGACAGCTGAGGACCTCGGGAGCAGACCCCAGACAAAAGAAGCAACGGTAGAGCCAGGTCCCTGGGTTGGGTCAACATGGGGTGGAGTCTCAGAAAGCACCACCGCGAGCAATCCAGGCAGGGCCGCAGGACCCGGGGGGCCAAGAACGGTTGGCGGGACCGCGCTCCAGGGGTGAGGGGGCAGGACGTGTCTGTGTGTTGGCGCTGGGGGATCCGGCGCCAACAGCTGCGAAGTTTTTTACTTGTTTTAAACCTTCAGCGACTGTGGTCCCGTCACACCCTTCGAGCGCAGAGCGCTTGGGGAATCCCCGATCCAGGGGCGGGCCGGGTTTCCCCGGGGACCGGTGACGTGGCAACGGGAGAGGGGGGCGACGGAGACCCCAGGAGTCCGGCCGGTGCAGGACTTACTTTGAGGAGGCAGCTGTTGAGCGGGGCGGGAACCGAGGTGCGGTGGATCACCAGGTCCTGGCCCGGGTTGTGCACGTCGCAGATCAGCTCCAGCACAGCGATGCTGCGGGCTGTGGACACCGACACACGGTGGTCCTCGGACCAGGATAGCGGCTCCAGGCCGCTCACCGCATACTGCAGCTTCACGGCCGGCTCCCGCCGAGTCACCATGAGGCGGAACGCGGCGCTGGGCCCAGGGGCCGCGTCCGCCGCCGGCTCCTTCCCGCCCCCTTCGCCCTCCTCCTCTCCGGGCGGCGCAGGCCCGTCGGCCGCGGGCCCCACCCGGGCCTTGTCCGCCGTGTTCATCTCTCCTCGGGCGCGCCGAGGGCCGCGGCCGTCCACAACCACCTTCCGCAGCGCGGGGCCACCCCTGCGCCCTCCGCCGCGGTTTTCTACCCTCAGGCCCCGAGCGCCGCCGAGGAGAAAGGACCCGGCCGTTGCCAGGCGACGCCGCCTGCCAGGTGGCCAGAGCGCTGCCTGTCTAGAAAACGGGCCGGGCGGCCCGACTGCCGCGCCCGGCCTCTGCCGCGGGCGGCCGAGGACTCCGGGGGCCTCGAGAACTCCCGCTCTCGGCCGTCAGCCCCGGCGAGCCTCGGGGCCGTGCCGGCGGGCGCGACCGCGAGTTTCCGAGGTGCTGAGGAGAGAGACCGGGCGAGCGAGGGGGTCACGTCGGGTGAGGAGCACTCGGCCTCTTCCCGTTCCTCGGAAGCTTCCCGAGAGCGTCTCAGGGCTGAACGCGGCCCGAGGCTGCTCTGCGGCCACAGCCTCAGCCGCGCCGCCGGGGAGGCGGGCTGGACGCCGAGCCGGGCCACTGACGCGCGTGCGGGGCGGCTCGCGGCCGTCCGGACCCGGGAGGCCCGCGGCGCGGGGTCCTCGCGCGTGCACGAGGTCCAGCCGGTCCGCGCCCCGGGGCCATGGCCGCCGCCCCCGGGACGTGCCCGCCCAGGGCCCGGGCGAGGAGGGTGAGTTCGGGACCGCGCTGCTGGGGTCGGGCTCGACTCCTGCCCCGAGTTTCGGGGCACCCAGAGGCTCCGGGGGCGCTGCTGGGACACACGTGCGAGGGAGCGGCGCGCCCCGCGGGGGGCGGGGGCGGCTCCGGAGAGCAGTGGGATGTGCGGTCGGGCTGCGATGGAGGCCGTCGCCGGGCGCGTCCGGCCGTGCTGGCGACCTGACTTGCTTAGGCCAGTTTCCGCCACCCCAAGAAGGCTCGTTTCTTGTAGGGATCAGTTGAAACCAAGAGCTTTCTTTGAAGAGCTTTCAAAAACGGGATAGATTTTTATCCACGTGCAGTGTAGGAGGACAGAAAATGCAGTTCATCGGTGGTAAGCCCTTTACTAGAAAGGAAAGGTGTTTTCAAAGTGAGCGGCAGAGCAAAAGTTTGTTGTGAACTCTTGAATTCCCGAAGAACAGGAAAAATACTGTCCGATACGGGGGATGGTTTGAGGAGTTCTTTCTTTTTTTGGAAAAAGCAAGACATAATTTCAGTGGAAAAGTGTTGATGAAGAGTCAGTTCAGGTCAACAAGTTCATTGATGAAATTCCTTGGCTTCACGTGATCTCATATCAACTAGCCCTCAGTCCACACTGTCTTTGGTGATTTTTTTTTTTAAATGAACTTTACCATTCAGATGCTGGAGAGTAAGAAGGCCAAAGCTAGACAGTGCTGTAGCCAAACCTATGTTGGAGGAAGAGTATTTATTTAGAAGAGCCATGGGGAACTTGGGGTAGACTGGGCATTAGATACCAGCCTTGCTACATTTACTAGCTCTTTGACCTAGGAGAAGTTACTTAACCTCTTGACCCTTACTTTCCCTGCCATAAATGGTAACAAAAGTTTCCCTTTTTTTGGGTACTGGGGGTCTAACAGGCCCTTGTGCTTCCAAGGTAGGCCACAGTAGTACTTCAGCTAAATCCCCAGCAACAAAAGTTTCGTATTTGCATAAGATTATTGAGGATACAGCAAGATGAAATATATGTATATAGAGAGCCCCTATACCTTGTCTGGCCCAGAGACTGATTATTAATAAGTGCTAATGACAAAAAAAGTAACATAATTAGCTCTACTCTGAGGAACAGTTTACTGCATCAGCAGGTCAGTAAGGGGCTTGCCTCATGTACAGAGCCTAGTAACTGCAGAAAGCTCTTACTAGAACTTTATTGAGTGAATTAAGTGAAGAGACAAGGTATTTTGCTTTATGATTGCCTAAACCAGTGTATCAAAGGAGATTGATTCAGAGGTGCTGACAGGGGTCAGCAGTGAACTTGTCTGCATCTATGTTTTGGTTCATGCCTTGCATAGGGATGGCTAGATTTGAGCAGATTTGCTAGTAGCCTGGACTCAAAATGAGGAGCAGATATACTGGTTTTGGAAAGACCTTGATGATAGTTGAAATTATGCTGCTTTGTCTAACACTGTGGAATATTTTCTGAGTGTTTTCTGATTAATTAAATACAAAGTCATTTTAGAAAATTTGGAAAGAGGATAATTACCATATTCAGAGCACAATTTGGTACATACTCTTCTGGAAGACAGCAGCAATCAAACTTCACAGTATGTTATTTGTGTTTTTTGAGACAAGGTCTTATGTACCCCAGGCTGGTCTTGAACTCCAAGTGATGCTCCTGCCTCTACATCCAAGTGCTGGAATAATAGGCATGCCCCACCATGTCCGGCACACATGTTTTATAACTAAACAGGGTGCTGTAAAGGATGGATAGCATTGTTATCAGAAACCTGAGGTGTAGAACCATGATGCCTTACCAAACCCTTGGTTACCCTGGTGTCTAAGCACTGTCATCTTGAAATGATGCCACTGTCTACATTGACAATGAGGCAGTTGGTGTAAATACCTAGCATACTGCCCGGCTCGTGGTAGCTACTCAGTATGTTTGTTAACGCCAAAGACTTGGCATCTTAGAATTGGACAGGTGGGCCCTAGAGATCGTCTGCTGCAGGCCTCCTTTCACGGGTGCACGAACAGACTCAGAGGGAGGTGACTTGCTTAATGTTCTACAGCTGATTTTCAGGGGATCCAAAAATGTCCTTATTCCTTCTCTGCTCAAAGAAAACATAAACAGGGTTTTTCCTGCTTTCTTCCTTCAGCAAATGCCTCTCCTGTTATATAAAAGGTGGGGCTTATGACTACATTTTTTTCTCTTCCCCTTGTCTGTTACTTTTAAGGTTTGGCAAATCTTTCAGGTTTGAATCTTCAGAACCAAGAGACAACTACTGAGTGAGTGTGTTGCAATCAATTACTGGAGGAGAAAAGCTAACAAGTAGTATAGGAAAATTCCATGGTGTCCTTCATCTAGCTAGTGGTTAGTGAGTGCCCACTGTGTGCCAGGCATGGGCTCGCACAGGGGATGTGGGGCTGCACAGCACAGACTGGTCCCTCTTTGGAGTTTACGGTCTGATGCGGCAGATAGGCACCAAATAAGGAACTGAATGTTTTGTTCTTATTGTCTTGAGTGCTACAGAGGTGTGTAAGGATGCCAGGAGAGCCAGGAACAGGGAAAATTGGGCTGATGCAGTGAAGAGTAGAGGCCAGGAAGGTCTTATCTGAGGGTGGAGGAGGTGAGTATGCCAGCCCAAGGGAGCATTGGAGACAAGTGTGTGGGCATAGCATTCCAGCGCTGGGGGAGGGGAGAGCAGGTACTGAATATTCTAGGGCATTCAGGAAGACCAGGATGGCCAAGAGGAAAGGTGAGATGGTGAGATGGGCAAAGACCATATTGCACAGGGCTTTGTAGCAGAGTTTCACTTTTGGCCTAGGTCAAAGGAAAGTCTTTCTAATGTTCTGCTTCTCTCCCAAGTCCTTCTTTCAGAGATGTTGACAGAGAAATACAGGGTGAGTAAGATGATTAGATACCTAAACTTCGTGTACAACTTGGGATAATAAATCCTGAGAAGAGAAAAAGAGAGTTATAGGCTGTGCAGGAATGGTCGTACAAGAAGAAATAAGCATGCTCTGTGTCACTACAGAAAACATACCTCAGAGTAAAGGACAGACAACCCAGGAGGCAGAGCTTGCCTAAGTGGGCAAGAGCAGGATAGGCTGCCTCCTGGCATGAAAGGGATGTGTGGCCTGGGATGCAAGGCCACCTGCCAGGGAACCTGTAATAGGAATTCCATGCACGGTAGGAATGGGGTTCAGGCCTTTTTGATCCTCTCTCAGTGTGTAAATCAGGTGAAATCTGAAAGCTGCCTACTAGCTTGGAAGTGATTCAACCAGACCTGAGCTTCATCTCTCTTTAAAAAAACCTCGAAATTCATGAACTGAGGGCTTTGTAGAAGGAAACTTGTAAAGTAGGCCAGCACTTTACTGATACTAAACATTTGATGTTGTATTTATTGAATTACTTAAATAAAGGGATATTTATGGGTGCCAGGACAAAAGAACCATTGTTTTTAATTGGTAAGTTAGTCTGAAGCCGACAGTCTTGGCTAAGGCAAGGCAATGTGTAAACACAAGCCATTATTTCAAGCAAAGAGAAAAAGAACCTGTTCCAAAATTGTAGAGTGACAAGTACTGGCTACTTTTGTAAATAGGAAAAAAAGCCCAGAAAAACTAGAGGGGTTGGGTTTTTCTTCTCCTTGGGGAAGTCAGGATGTCATCCATTGAATTACTTTGATGTTATGGAGATAAGCACCAGGCAAGACAGGGCTAATGGTGTACAGCCTGTGATCGGCGAAGGCAATAATGATGATGAAAGTGATGGATGGAGCAGTGTTCTCGTGTGGAACGGGAACTGTGAGTACCAGTTGTCTGCAGCCCATCTGAATGAGGAGCAGCTTGAGGGGAGAGGACAGAGATCCAAGCACCAGGGTAGACGGTAATGAAGGTTTCCGCTTCCTGGGCATGAGCTGGGACACAGCTTCCCACTCATCTCTGTCCCCTGTGTAGTCTCCACGTGCTTTGTTGCTGAAGAGAAAGGATCCCTTTCTCCAGCCTCTGTTCTCGGGCAGGTGGGTTGCTAGGGTATGGGTTGACTTAGTGTATGCACTTCACAAGGTGAGTGCTTGCTTCCTGTAACAGACTTAATAATTGGCTAACAACTAGAAAAATGTCTCTGTCTTCCTGACCCTCTCCCTCATCTTGGGTAATTTAACAGTTAAGATAGATGATGAAATCTTTTTTTTTTTCCTTTTTCTTTTTGGAAAAAGTCACCAGAGGACCGGATTGCAAACCCTAAACTGTTGCTTGGCATATGGGGCATAATGATCTCTGCAGGGAGAGGTGCGATTCTGTGGGCAGTCAGGCTTCACTCCGAGGTCTGCCTTCATGGACTGATGCATCTCTCCTTGATCTTTCCTTTTGGGAACAACACAGCAAGCAGAGGCCACCAAGAGGAAACACCACGAGTCCAGTGAAGCTCCCGCAGCAAAACGGAGGAATAAAACGTCCTTTCTCTCAGCCAAGAAAACTAGTGTAAAAGAAACTCAAAGGACTTTCAAGGGGAAGTCACAAAAAAAATTTTCTCCCAAGAAGTATTCAGTTAACACAGGTGATAGAAAGCAAGAGGAGAAACCATGCATTAAAACTTCTTCGCTGTTTAAAAACAACCCTGAAATCCCAGAACTCCACAGGTACATCAGGTGCTGAGGCACTTCCGGAACAGAGGGGATTGTCTGTGTTCTGCCTTTTCCTCTGCTAACGTTGGCACCGGTGTCTGGTTTTGCAGACCTGTGGTAAAGCAGGCGCGAGAGCAAGTGTTCACTCCTGAGGCCTTCCACGAGCTGGGCCTCCACCCACATCTAGTGAGTATCCCTCAGTGTCCTGTGGGTCCTGGTGGTGGTGTGTGTGTTTGTCTGCAGTGTCTGTTTCTGCTCCCAGACTGACGGCACCTTCTCTGACTAGAACGATTCAGTATGCCTCTGACCCTTACTTTCCTTGATTTAAGAACTGCAGACTTTTTTTCACCTACCGCAGTTTAGCAGCAGGACTTCACCATTTAGGCTTAAAACATCATCCTAATTGTTGGATAGGTGAAGCAAAGCCATTCATGGTGGCAGATGGCATAGTGGCCCAAGGGGAGGACCTGAATTGTTCCTTGCTGCTGAGGTACGTGCAGTCTTAGAGAATGAAGGAAGAAGCTACTTTAAATGCTTTATTTTCTTTAGTTTTAATACCATCAATGAGTTTTCTGGACTTAATATAGATAAGAAGAGGGGGAGTATCTGTTAACTTTTAGAAGCCCTGATTCCTTTTGCCTGAGTGGGAGAAGCCTGTGCAACCCCTCTTTGGGGTGGTGGTTTTCTTGCCTATCGGTGGAGTAGGGAATTTTATCCTTAGTAAAGTATACCTTTTGGACAAGGTGACTCATTGTGAAGAGGACTGTCCTGTCCATTGTTCAATATTTAACAGCTTCCTGGGCTTCTCCCCACTTAGGTCCAGTAGCACACTCTCCCCGCTGGATCCACCAAAATATTTTCCAGATATTGCCACATGTCAGAGGAGGGGATATAGTCACTCCACTTGAGAAGTGCTGGGTTGGGGGGAACTGAATTTGATCCTGCTAATCAGTGCAGTCCCAGTATTCTGTCCATCATTTGTGTCATTTCCATTATATGTTTGTATCAAAAAGTTGATAGAGAAAAATATTTGCTTTTTCTTTTTTAGATTTCTACAATAAACACAGTTTTAAAAGCATCCAGTATGACCAGGTAAAAGTTCCAGGCTACTCTGGATTTTCTTAAAGCTTAAGTGGGAATAGCCAGAAGAAATCCAGATCTTGGTGCTAGAAAATAGTGCCAGGATTTCGACCATAGATAGAGGCCTTGACATCACTTTTAACCACTTAGGTTCCCCACCTTGTATACGGAGAAACTAGATTTCCATCCAGTTCTGCTCAGCTCTTAAACGCTTAAGAGATACCTGGTTCAGAAAGTCTGTTGTCTGTGCTGCCCTGAAATCATGGGGCCAACATACAGAATTTGGTCAGGAGCCATTGCTTAGCAATAGGGAATAGGGTCAGTCAAAAAGAAAGAAACGTTAGGTTGAATATAATGAGATGCTGAAATAATGTTTTAGATTTCTTTTTATAGTGATGACTCTTGGAAAAGGGAAAGGCATGGAGGGTGTACTTTCTCATTTTGAGTAGGTATGCATGCCTTGTACATGTTAATAATGGTCACTTTTTACTGTTTTAAGTTAAGATAAGAATATTGAAGAATAAATTAGAGAGTTCCTACCAGCAGTTTGGTTTGTTTGTTTGCTTGCTTGCTTGGTTTATCAACCACATTTAAATGATTTTTCTATCCTTTTTTGTTGTCTTGTTGTAAATACATACATGGACGCATCCCTCCATGTGTTTATGACAGCTTCTTGGAGCATAGACAGATGCTGCTGGCTGTCTGAATACTTTGAAATGTCCTTTGCTCACCTGCGTTGAAGTCTTGCCTTATGTTGTATCATGTTCCAACGTTCCCTAGTAGGAAAGACAAGAGAATATCCTGTACTTTTTGTGATAACTAATTTGTTATCATGCTGATCCACCTCTTTAGAAAAAATGAATTTAATATAATGACCTATCTCTGGCTTGTGTCACTATTTTCAGCTAAGTTCCAAAATGTAACTAGGGATTTGTCCTGGTCATCAGAAGTTTCCTAGCACTTTTAATCAGGCAGTTGGTAGAAAGGTCAATTGTGGGTGATGTAGCCTCATCTATGCTGGACACGTAACTGTTACATGTTATAGATGAGGTGTGTTTTCTCTTTCGGGTGGCCCTAGTGTTCAGAAGCAAAGTATTCCTGTGTTGCTGGAAGGCAGAGATGCACTTGTGCGGTCCCAGACCGGCTCAGGTCAGTCACTGTTTAATCTCTGTCCTCCTCCCTGTGGCTTGTGGCCCGTGGTGGGTGATGTGTAGGCTGTGAGGAGAGTGTCTGTGGCAGTGGCGCTATTTGTCTTGTTGTGGGGTGGCTGTTCTTCTGGGTAGAGCCTTGAATTTGTTTACATAATGGAAGGAAGGGATGATGGGTGGTGCTGTGGTCAGGAATGATGAGTGCATAGTTGACCTCTGCCGTTACTTCCTCAGAACCTATTTTCTGGCTTCGCCACATCCCACCATCCATAGCCAAGCTGCCTGCGCCACTCTGGTCGGGGACCACTCTTCTGGTATCAAACCAGTTCTCCATGAGCACAAATTGTGCTGCTGGGATGTGGTTATGCTGTTGGAGACAGAACTTTATGTGGCTGGTCTGCTCCTCTGGGCCTCTTGGGTCCTCCTGTGCCTCCAGTCAGGGCAACTGTTGTCCACTCCTTCCAGCCCAGCCACTCGGGCGCAGTGGAGACCCAGAGCTCCTGCCTTCCTGTGGTTTGTCCGTCTCTGGACACTGGCTCTGGGGTTCACATGAGCCATCTACACTACAGAGGACATGTCACTGCCACCAAAACTCATCAGAGTAGTTGAGAGAGACTTCAGAGGAGGCACTTTCCAGCTTCTACACACAACCGTTGAGCTCTTGTGCCATTTGGAAAATGTACCATCACCTCAGTTGCTGGGTAGATAAAGGAGCAGAAGCTTTTAGAAGTACTGAATTTACAAAGCAAAATTAGGAGTTGGGCAGAGGTGAGGCCTGTTCTCACCTCTCTTGGATGTTGCCTAGGAATGCAGTCCCTCCTAAGGAGAATGGAGTCTCTTCCCCTTTAACTGCTTTTATACTCTTTTGAAAGGTAAAACCCTCGCCTATTGCATCCCTGTGGTCCAGGCCCTTCAAGCAATGAAGTCAAAAATCCAGGTGAGTATAGATGGTGTCTTTCTGCTGTGGTCTGTAATGGCTGGGTGGCCGTCCACCCAAACCATGGCGCTAATACTGGAACTGAAGGAGTCTGATTGCACTTGGCATTGTTCTTTCTCCTCCTTTTTATTCATTGATTACATAAGTGTGTTACATCTAAGTCCTGCCAAGAGTGGACAGATTAAATGTGCTTCCCAGGCACCGTGATGAGTGTGCTGGGAACAGCTACAGCATGCTTTCTGGGTGCCAGGCGCTGTGCTGGATGCTCTGCACCCACCAAGTTGTACTAGTTGCTGCCCATCTTACAAAGAGCATCAGAGGCGCAGGAGAGTAAAGTAGCCATGGCTTACAGTGAGCCGTGGCAGAACTGGATTTCCACCTCTCTTCTGCTTGGCTCCAGGGACCATGCACTGCCCTCCACAGCGCATTTTTGGGGTGAGGGCCCACAGGTGGCCCCTGTGCCTTTTAGGGGCCTTTTTTCCTATGTAGCACAGTGCCCAGCATTGGGGCTTCTAAAGAATTAACACTTGGGAAATGTCTCCAAATGATCTGATATGCAGCTGTCTGTTTATGCCCTTAGTTTACATCTCTGTTATAAACCATGCAGAATAAAATTTCAGCCTTCTGTTCTAAGTTCCAATGTGTTACTTACTTTTTTTTTTTTTTTTTTTTTGAGACAGGGTCTCACTTTGTAGTTCAGGCTGGCTCTGAGCTCACTATGTAGCCCAGGCAAGCCTCGAACTCAGCAATCCTCCTGTCTCTGCCTCCCGAGTGCTGGGGCGACAGGCGTGAGCCACCATGCCCGGCACTATTATTTACTTTTGACCACAAAGGCTCAAGTTTCTGTTTAAAACAGTGGTTTTTCGGTAGTGGATATGAAAGTAAGCACCCAGTTAGTGAATTGGCAGTTGGACCGCCACATACTTCACATTACTGAGAATTCACCCTTACTGATGAAACATAATGAGTTCATGTTTGGGCGGAAGAATCCAGAATAGGTCTCCAAGGAGGTCAGCTCACTGTTGTGACCACAGGCATGGGCCTCTTCTCACACCGCAGCAGAGTCCCTGGGCACAGTGGTGGGAAGGGAGTAGTCAGAGGACAGATGGGAGGTAGGGCGAGTGTACAAAACAGGAGCCAGGTGGTGGGTGTATCTCTCAGTTCAAACTTGGGCGGAGCCTGCCGGATACATGAGTGACAGAAGGAAGGATAGTGTTCCTTTGTAGCCCCTGGACTAAACCTCAAGTCCAAACTGCTGCTGAGGAAATAAACAGAGGAAGAAAAACCTTCTGGCCAGACTCCAATAAATGAATGCAAAAGTAACTGGACATGCGAAAGCACCATTTGGCAGATCCCGGAGAATTCTGTCTCAGGCATAGTCCTCACCTTACAGTCTGACCTGAGCACATCTCTGTGTGGTGGGAAGTAGGGTCTTCCAGGGTCTCCGAGTAGTGCCACATACAGTACTGCTCCATGAAGATAGTGACTTCACAGCAGAGCGGGGATGTGGCAGATCATCACTTACGTGATTTTCTTGCCAAAAACCCATAACCTGAGTTTAATTGCAGGGAAGCACCAGACAAAATAACTGGCCAGAGTTCTTCTGAAATGTTATGTTGTAACTCCAGGACTACCCCAGCTTGAAAGGTTCGGATTGTATTGTAGTGGTAACATGGGACAGTGTTAGGTCAGCTGATGAAATCTGAATAATAAGGCCTATAATAATAAGTAATGGGAGCAAATCCGTGTAAGTGTCCTGGTTTTGTCAATGGTACTATGGTTTTGCTGATTGATCATGTAGAGAAACTAGGAGGATGTATGATAATTCCTTTTACTATTTTTACAATTTCTTATAATCTGAAGCTATATAAAAATTAGCTTAAAACACCTGAGCTAAAAATTAGGTGAAAACATTTTTCAGATCTGCTAAAATGGATCCTACAAATCCTCCAAATGATATAACCCTATGTAGCCACTGAAAGTAACTACATAATTTACTTAGTGAACTTGAGCATGTGCTCTTGCCGTACTCCCTGAGACAGACAAGTCACAAAACAGTAGGTGTTCTGTGACTCCAGTTTCATGAAGGGTGACCTGCATGTTATATGGATGTCAGACTAGAAGGTCACTTAGCAAATTGTCAGCACTGGTTTTCTCTGCAGTGGATGAGTGAGGAATTTGTTTTACAGTGAAGTAATGCACAGGCAGTACTTAGCATTGCCTCTGGCACCCAGTTAAAGAGAAAATGTAAATTATTATACCTCTGTAGTGAAGTCTCATCCACTTATGTACTCCAGGAGAACTTGGTGCTGGTAAAGGACATTTTCTCCAGACCAGGATGGAGAGTTTAGAAATATTTGAGCTGGAATGAGTCCTGCAGGCTCCAGCCCAACTCTTTTTTTTTTTTTTAGACAGGGTCTCACTTTGTAGTTCAGGCTTGCACTGAGCTCACTATGTAGCCCAGGCAAGCCTCGAGCTCAGCAGTCCACCTGTCTCTGCCTCCCGAGTGCTGGGATTACAGGCGTGAGTCACCACACCCAGCATTGTATGTGGTTACTGGAGATTGAACCCAGGACCTTACACTTATGAGGCAGGCGCCGGAACCACTGAGCTAAATCTCCGGCCCTCCAGCCCAGTTCTTTCCTGGATCAGCAGCTGAGAACCGAAATTAGATGGCACCCATCGCGAGTGCAGTGTGCTGGGGTGGCTTGTGTCCCTGTGGGCGAGGCCCAGTCTCCTGGGGTGAGACGGAGTGGGTGAGCTGTGCCCTCCACTCCCTGGGACCTGGTATCTACGCACGGCCTTCAGAGTCATTGATAACAAGCCATGTAGTTTTTTATTTGCTCAGATATTTTTAAATACAATTAACAGCTCATTCTACTCTATAGTAATAGTTTTCCAAGCCTCGATTTAATTTCACTTATTTCAAGTCATGTGCAGTACAGTCCCTTGGAGTTCGTTGTAAAGTGGTCTGACCTGTAAAAAACTTCTCTGGAGACAGCAGCAAATTCAAGAGGCACCCGGCAGACTCTCAGATTCCCGTGTGATGAAATGAGAAGGGACTGGTCCTCTGTGTTCACACCCGTGCAGTTACTCTGGCTCTGATTTTTTAGCATCACATCCATCGCGCTTTCCTTACTCGTGCCCTGAGAGGAATTGATTTTTCTTTCTTCTTCTCTGTGTAGTAACACCTTTTGAAATGTCAGAATCTCGTAACGTCACACCGTGGCACACTAATCCTGTGTACTGGCATGTTTACCGTTCCTAGCCCGAGCTCCAGTGTTGTCTCGGAAAGTTAGTGCTGGGTACAGACTGCTCTGGTTTGAATTCTAAATCCTGTCTCCTGGTGGGTAAATGTTTCCCATGCAAAACATGAAGGCCACACTTGTCACTGAATCTGCTGCTAAGTCCGCCTTTAGCTTTTGCACTGAAATTGTTTTGGTTCAACATCTCTGAATGCTTTTTAAGTCTTGCACCATTGTCTTAGGGCCTTCATCAGATTTCTTTGATTTCTTTTAATAGTGTCATTGTCGTCATCATCACCTAGATGTAGTATACCTGAGAGGTTTTTAAAGTTCAGAACACCAAGAATATATAGAATGAAAACTAAGTCATCCTACAGGCCTCGCCTCAGGGCTCAGTGGTTGGCGCTACCCTCCCAGGGAAATTTCTGCGTGTCAAATGGAGATGAGTGTGCGTGCTTTTGTCTTTGTCTGTTTTTCTGTTCGGGTTGGTACTCGGGTGAATGTTGTTCCATGTCTTTGTTTGCGCTCCTTTATTTTTATTTTTTATTTTCATCAGTACTGTAGAGAGCTGCCATGTTCTTTTTAGTAGCCACCTAGTATTCCATTGTCGGTATATGCTATAAGTTCCTGTGGTATTACCTTGAAGACCGATGAAATTTATATTGCGTCCAGCATTTTGCTACAGAAGAGGGTATTATAAACATACTCTATAGTCTATAATATATTCTAGCTTCTTTAAGCACATGTGTACTTGTAGGGAAAATTCCTACAAGTGGAATTTGTTTTTATTTTGATATCTAATGCCACAGTTGATCCTTTTTTGAGGATGACCTCTCTGTATTGACCAGGCTGGCCTCCAACTCGTGATCCTCCTGCCTCAGCCTCCTGAGTAGCTGAGATGACAGTCACACCTGTCACAGCTAGTTTGGGTTTCACCAGAATGCACTGTCACCAGCAGCGCACAGGAGCCCATTTTCTCCTGCCCCTAGCACTGTCAGCCGTTTTACTTTTGCTTGTTTGAGGGGAACCCACTTGTAACTTGAATTTGAGTTTCTTTTAGGAATAAAGTTGACATTATTTCATATGTATTGTAGCCATATTTT
>PVIC010004159.1:15009-64400 GCA_004025085.1 Thryonomys swinderianus
GCACTGTGGTATGTGTTATTGATTGCTGGTGGGCGTGAATCTCCATGCTGAGCACTGTATGTGGTTACTGGGGATCAAACTCAGGACCTTGAGCTTGCCAGGCAGGCTTCAGAACCACTGAGCTAATCCTCCGGCCCCCTAGAGGATTTTTTTATAAGTTAAGGAAATCACCATTTTCTGTTAAGTGTGGCATATTTTTTCCCTATATTGTTATTTTGGGGGCCATTTTTTTATTCTGAGATTTCAAATTTGTATGTACTAAAATGTATTTATGTTTTATGGCATCTAAGTTTTGTATCATCTAAAAAAGGCCAACTAGTGAAGTAATTGACCCTTTCCCTATTGATACACAGTAAAATGACCTTTGTAATTTTTTTTTCGTAGTTTTTGGGTTTTGTAGTGGTAGTGGGGATTAAAGCCAAATCCTTCTCACTTAGCTACATCCTCCACCCTCTTGTATTTTTTTCAAACATGGTCTTGCTAAATTACCCTTCCTGTGCTCAAACTTTCGATTCCCTGTTCAGTCTACTAGAGCGCTGACATTACAGTGTGTGCCATCACACTCAGCTTCTCTTATGTCTTTGATTCTGTTCTGGACACTGCTTGATGTTATAATCTCTGTGCACCAGTTTTTCAGGATTTTGTGTGTTTGGCTGGTTAGTGTTTTAAGACAAAGCCTTGGTCTATAATTCAGACTGCCCTTGAACCCACTGTGTAACCCATCCTGGCCTCAAATTTGTAGCGATCTACTTGTCTCAGCCTCCCAAGTGCTAGTATTACAGGTGTGCCAACACTCCTGCCTTGCCAGTATTTTTTTTAAACTGCCATTGCTTTAAATCTGATAGGTTTTTCGTACATGTGTAGTTATTTTTATGTTTACTCTTCCATAGTTCCTTTGAAAGCATCTTGTAAGTATGAAATTTTTCCCTCCATTGTGTTTTCTTTCTGTATTTAAAGGCTACTGATTTTTATACATTAATTTTGCATTCAATACTTGACTGAAATACCTGAACTTAGAGTAATTTTTCAGTTGACTCTCCCAAGTTTTTTTAATTTTCTAAAATAAGATGACATAGGGCCGGAGGGTTAGCTCAGTGGTTCCGGCACCTGCCTCGCAAGCGCAAGGTCCTGAGTTCAATCCCTGGTAACCACATACAATGCTGGGCATGGTGACTCATACTCACCAGCCATCAATACCACATACCACAGTGCTGGGCATGGTGGCTCATGCTGTAATCCCAGCACTCAGGAGGCAGAGGCAGGAGGATTGCTGAGTTCCAGGGTTACCTGGGCTACATAGTGAGCTCAGAGCCAGCCTGAACTACAAAGCGAGACCCTGTCTCAAAAAAAAAAAAATGTAAAATAAGATGACATAATCTAGTAGTGGATTGTACCCATCTGTCTGATTATGCTGGGCCAGGGCTGCAGTGATGGGCTCGTGCTCTAGTGGTCTCCCCCTTCAGCTTCATCTGCCTGTGCAGAGTCTGGAGCCTTCTCCACTCATGCATCTTGTCTTCTATTGACAGCGCAGTGACGGCCCCTACGCTCTGGTGCTGGTGCCGACGAGAGAGGTAAGAGGCTCAGGCCGTGTGAGTCACAAGCGCAGACTTTCAGTGATATCCTGGTGACTTAGAAGCCACCTGACCAGGTCCCCACCTGTCCGACAATTGCATGTCTTCCTCGGTGGTACAGAGACCATCCTTCTGGTTTCTACCAAGGAGAAAAATTCAAATACTCTTGAAAATCATATGTTTTGACAAATATTTCCCTGCCATCTAAAAACTAATGACATTATTAAATTGTCTTCCCTTTAAAAGGAGTTAAAAGAATCATCTTTTTAAATTTTTTCTTTAAAACTTACCTCAGAAATAAAAACAGCTTTGAAAATAAACTTTTTTTGAAAGAAGCTACTGCTAAAGTAAAATTTTTACTTATTCCTGGAAGTTATGCTTGTCAGTAATGTTCATTTTTCCTTGGTGGAGATGTCTCCTGTCTGATGTGCGGTATTTGCCTGTAGGGTGATTTAGGGACAGGGCGTCCATTTCCCACGTCAGATGCTATTCCAGGTCAACCTTTGTTCCCTCTGCAGTGCCTGACTGCTCGGTGCAGCAGAGGGACAGACTACTTCAGTTTCTATGGTAGTGAAATCATTACTTCCTGAAGATGCTTCAGGAATCCAGACATGTCGAAACTGTGCATAGCCTTGGATAGGGAAAGTCAGGAGAGACATTTTCAATGGCGGTGAATAGTTATTAATTTTCATGTTCTCTGGTTTCCACTGGAGTTGCTAGTTTGGTTTTGTTTGTGTAAACTTGAGAATGATCATCCACCATTCTAGATGCTCTGGCATCGTCTTGAGACACAGCAAGTCACCTTAGAGCAAAGTCCCCAGAGGCTAGCCTGTTGCATAATTGTTCTAGGGCATCCCTTCATCTTTGTTATTCTTCTCTTTCTAAAGAGAGCCCAATTCAAGCACTGTGGATTTGAATGTCGCTGTGTGACACTTTGGGAATTTGAGCCAGCAGAGGGAGCACAAAACATTATTTTTGCACATGTCTAAGAAATAGATGTGATGTCTTTCCCCTCATTTCCCAAACTGACGGGGTGCACAACCAGTCTGAGAACAAGGTGTATTTCCAGAGTGGATTCTGTGTGTATGATTTTTTTTCCTTAAGTTTAACTTGAAGTCCAGGGTTGGATCGTAATCAGTGTAGAGGACCCTTAACAAAAAGCAGGGTAGGACATATTCATAATCTAACGTTTAATATTTTCAGCTGGCTCTGCAAAGCTTTGACACTGTCCAGAAACTGCTGAAGGTAAGAAAAGCCATGAGTTCAGTTTTATCTTTTGTTCTGCCATTTTGAGAAAAGATTAATACACATGCCTTTCTTCTTAAAGAGAAAGGGCTTACTGTTACCTTCCTACCTCTGCTTCCTGGAGGCACACTTTGCAGGGTTTTAACCAAGCTAAACCTCAGTGACTATTGACTTTCAGCTTAGCTAAATTACCAGTATTTCCTACAGCTGAAAGTCCTATAATCTATTCAACATAGTCACTAGCAAGCTGCATACAGGTAACACCCTGAGGTGAGCCAATGGAAAGTAATAAAAAGCTTCCAATATGGTTTGTTCAAGACAAAAGAGAGAAGGTTTAAGAGTCGAAACCTGCCACCCCACCAAACTAGATCACAATTGGTCTGTCTGTCTTTTAACAGGGTAGGGAATAGAACTGTTATTTGGGTTTTGTCTTCCCCCCTCCCAAAGGCAGCAGAATTACTGGGCCTTGTTCTCTAGTCAGGTTCCCTGGGGAAAGGCAGGGGTGCTGCCTTTCAGTTTAAGAAGCTCACACTGGTCTCCTACAGTAGCGTTGATACTGTAATTGCAGTTAGAGCTGATTTCTAGCCCTGGGTGTGGCAGTGCCACCAACTGTTCGTGCACAATAATAACACATACACAGATGATTCCTGTCGTCGTCCTGCTGACTTGCATGAGGTTTAGGTTCTTAGAAGCTGTGTTTGCAGGCAAGGTGCTTCACATTGATTTTGGCCTCCTGTCCTTCTGTAGCCATTCACCTGGATTGTGCCTGGAGTGTTGATGGGTGGAGAGAAGAGAAAATCAGAAAAAGCCAGGTAGGAAGAGGTTTGCTGTTGTTATTCATTCTGTCTGGAATCTGTCCATTCTGTTGTATTCAGCAAAAGTCAGTCCTCATGAACTAGCAAGAGCTGTGTTCCTACTGTGCCTCCTGATCTCGACACAGGGCCAGACTGGGTGGTAGGGAGTAGTCACCTCTGGACAAGGTGCTTTTTGAAGCAGTGACAAACCTACAAACAGGTTCCCCTCTGATTTGGGTAGTGACAGTGCTGTTACCTTCCTAACTCCTGTCTACCAGGTATCCTGCAAACCCCTCTTCCCCCGTTTTACAACACAACCCCTTCCTTGTGACTCCCTTCTGTATACACTGGGAGCTTATGTTTTCATTGATTGGCTTATTAAAAAAAAGATCATAAGCCTGTGTAAGATTCAGCATCCAATTTGTTGATTGTTACATTTGTGATAGAATTATTATGGTATCTATAGAAAATTGTAACAGGTAAATCTCAATTTGTCTTACAAAATTGTATTCTTTGTTAATTGTATTCTTTTTTTTTTTTTTTTTGAGACAGGGTCTCGCTTCGTAGTTCAGGCTGGCCCTGAGCTCACTATGTAGACCAGGCAAGCCTTGAACTCAGCAATCCTCCTGTCTCTGCCTCCCAAGTGCTAGGATTACAGGCATGAGCCACCACACCCAGCATTGTTGTATATAGTTACTGGGATCGAACTCAGGACCTTGTGCTTACAAGGCAGGCACCAGAACCACAGAGCTAAATCTCTGGCCTTAAATTGTATTCTTTTTAAAACACTTAGTAGTTACACCCAACTTTGCATGTAACATATAACCGAAGAGTCAGTATAAAACTGACACTTACGGGTATTGGTTAGGATAGATAATAACTGAAAATAGCAGTAGCACGAACAGTGGAAGTTCTCCTTTTCTTTCCCATTTAAGAAGTCTGGGCACTGGTTGCATACCTGTAATCCCCACAGGGGAGGGAGACTGAGGAAGAATAGTCACAAGTGTGAGTCCCACTGGGCAGCTTAGATCCAGTCAGATAAAAATGCCTGGGGATGGAGTTCAGTGTAGAGTCTAGCTTCAGTCCTCAGTGCTGTGAGAGAAAGGAATAAAGTCTGATGGAGCTTGATGGGCTGGCCTGGACCTTTAGTATTGGACCCTGGCTCCTCCTTTTCATGCTCCTGTGGGAAGTTTCCATTTTCAAGGTTGCCTTAATTTTGGGTAGTTGCTGGAGCGTCAGCCATTACTTCTAGTTTCTTGCCACTGAGAACAAAGATGGTCATAGCTCCTTCCTCCAAAGTCACTTGTATGATTTTCCAACTCCTTTTGTCCTTTCATCTCACTACTGAAACTTGACCGCATGGCCATACTTTACTGAAGGGTGAACTAGAGAAGAGAGCCAGCGGATGGTTATGTCTGCCACCATGGGGTAATGGGATAATGGTTGTTTAGGGGGTAAGAAGTCAGACTTACTCTGCATGCTCTGTGGTGCAAAGTTAGGCCCATTTTAGGGACACTAGCTAAAGCGTTCATTATAAGAAGCAGCCATTCTAATAGTGCTCATTGGTATCAAATAGCTCACTCGGTTAGGAGGTTCCCTGGCTCAGGAGCCTTTGAGAAACAGCCAGAAGACCATCCATATGCCTGAATGTCCTGAAAAGGTCTGACGTCAGACGAGACCGTTGGCTGGTGTGCTAAGAGGCCTTCCAGAGTACAGGCTTTCTGACTGTGCTGTATCTCAGACCAGAACAGGAGCGCGCTGAGGTGCAGGCAACCCTGGTACTCCTGGCAATCCCTTGCCACCATGTTGTACCACATGTGCAGGAAGTGCATCTGTCCTTTGCCTCTTTCACTTGTTTTCTGTTGCTACAGCCCTGTTTGATTTATTTTCTCTTATGATACATACTTTTAAACAGACTTCGCAAAGGAATAAATATTCTCATCGCAACTCCTGGACGGCTGGTGGATCATATTAAATCCACAAAGAACATTCATTTTAGCCGCATTCAGTGGCTGGTCTTGGATGAGGCAGACAGGTAAGACTCATCCGGGAAGCAGGAAAGGTGGGAGAAGAGGGCTCTTTCTCCCATCTCCGTGGCAACTTCTGTAGCCTTTGGCATCGTGCTTCCTCTCCACATAGTTTCCAATTCTCTTACAATCACAGAATCTTGGATTTGGGTTTTGAAAAGGATATCACCGTGATCCTCAATGCTGTAAATGCCGAATGCCAGAAGCGGCAGAATGTCTTGCTGTCGGCCACACTCACGGAAGGTGAGTGGCAGAGGGGCAGCCTGGGAGATCCTAGGTAGCATTGAGCTCTCTGCTGGGGAGAGGGTGGTCCCAGAGGGCTGTTCTTCCCGCTTGGTCCTGCACCCCAGCCCCTCTCATCCAGTCACCCAAGCCTGCTATGCTCTAGACCTAGGAAAGGGAGGAAAGGCAGGTCCCGAGCCAGAGGAGCTGGGGAGACATGAGGCTGGCTGCACTGGCCCCATGGTTTCATTAGGCGTCTTTTGAGTTGGAGCCAGAGAGAGCAGGACTCTTGCTCTTTTCCAAGTGCACTTCTCTTTTATGGATGGAGAAACTAAGGCTTGGGAGAAAAGTGCACCACTTTATCAGACACACATAGAGCTCCAGAAACTGAGTTTTCACAAGACAACAAAAGCACTGTTAGGGCTTCCTATCTGGTCGGCCTGTTCACCAGACCCCGTTGTGATACACACGTAGCCGATGCCATTTGTGCATCCTGCCAACACTTCTCAAAGTATATTTTTAAGGAGGAGCCTGAAGAGATAGCCCGTGACAAGGGCAGCGTCTAGTACCCTCTCCCCTCTCAGACTTTCATGGAGCACATTCGCCCAGTAAAGAGCAGGCCAATAGCAGAGCAGGATAGAAAATTCTCTTAATCTAAGATTTTTGAAGCTGACTGGACCAGAGAATCCCTTCAAGCACAGAAGGGCCACAGACCTGCTTTCCCTTCGGGTGTCTATCCTCAGGTGGTGAGTTTAGAGCAGATGCTGGCAAGATGGGTTATTAGGCTATGTTCTGGCCCAGCAAAGTGGTGGGAGAGCATCTCAGTGCTGGCACTGTCTTAATAAACCAGGATTGATGCTGTGGGGTCACACAGATGTCCAATTTCCTCTGTCCTTTCTGCTTTTATCCAAGGTGTGACACGGCTAGCAGATATCAGTTTACACAATCCAGTGAGCATTTCTGTCATGGACAAAAGCCGTGACCAGTCTACTCCAAAGGGCAGAGCAATCCAGGGAACTGCTCCCTCACAGACCAGTGACAGGCTGGACACCTTTGCAATACCAGAAAGGCTCGAGCAGCATGTGATGTTGGTCCCCAGCAAACTGCGGCTTGTCTGCCTAGCAGCGTTCATCCTACAGAAATGCAAGGTAGGACTGTGGCCTGGCCCTGGCTGGCCCCGGCAAAAAGGACCTGTTTGGTTTGTATTCGGCATTGATAACAGTGGTAGAGACGCCATAAAAAAATAAAACTGAATTTTCTAACTTGGCTCTGAGTTCATAGACGGAAACCTGAACACATATCCTTCAATCAGGGGCTCCAAGATTCTAATACAGAATCTGATGTCAGTGATAGTTCTGATGTTCCACTTGAAATTGGCTTATTTATCTGTTTCATGTGTAACTTTCTCTGGGCTTTGGGAAGACAGTAGTAGGCTGCAAAGCCCTGGGATGGAGCATCCAGATAATACTGCACCTATAGGGTCAGTCAGATCAGGGTTTGGTTTGTTTTTTTTTTTTTTTTGAGTACCCAGGATCGAACTAGGGCTTTGTGCTCCCAAGGTAAGTACAGTACCATTGAGCTAAATCCCTGGGCCTGGGCCCAGTAGTCTTATAAATAAAAGGGACAGGCCTTGGGGGCAGCCGCACCCTAAAGTCCATTCATTTTCCTGTTTGAGGTTTGAACTCATTTTCCTTTCCTCTCTTGTTTCTAGAATAGAACATCAGTGTTGTTTTTAAAAATAATACAGAGCTGTGTCACCAGATAGGGGCCACCCTGAGCACGTTCTAGAAGTAGCCCTGACTGTAGTGTCTCCTCAGCTTGGAGGCATGTGCTGATTTTCCCCTCATCCTGCAGTTTGAGAAGGACCAGAAGATGATTGTCTTCTTCTCCAGCTGCGAGCTGGTGGAGTTCCACTACAACCTCTTTCTTCAGACCCTGCTGGGCGGCGCAGGGGCCCCTGTGTTGGGGCGGGCACCATCTGCCTCCACACGATTAAAATTCCTGCGGCTGCATGGCAACATGGAGCAGGAGGTGAGCCCCACCCACCCCAGGCCCCCAGGAACTGACTCGTCCTTGCCCCTTGGCAGTGCGAAGGAAGTGCCCACTGGAAACCAGGTAGCCGCTGCCAGTGAAGGGATCGCACTACCGGGGAGATGTGGGCAAGAGGGGCTTTTGTTCCCGGTGCTCTGGTCCCGGCCCGTCTCTTCTACCTGAGAGTGCTCACGGCTGGCTTGGCCTGTGCCGACTTCAGCCAGCTGTTCCGGCAACAGAGTACCACTAAGTAGCTGGCACCAGGGAAGGGTTTTGCCTTTTTAGTACCCAGTGTGTAATTAGGGCTTGATGTCTTCAAATTAAGAGCATTAATGGAGCTAAATTGTGGATCCCATATGGTACTGCTGCGCGCGGCTGCTGTCATTGTCAACAAGACACAGCGCTGCACTCGGAGCACTTCGGGCGTGAGCGGTGCCCACACCCAAGGGCTTCGGGCCTTTCTCTCAGAGCGAGTCAGACTACGCCCTTGCCCTGGTTTTATAGACCTTCGCTCGGCTGCTCTTCGCTAGGCCATCATTCAGGGAGTCAAGGTGGCGTGAGGGGGGACGTGGACTCGCCGGCATAGTGGAGGGAAGGACAGGCAAGTATGGAGCCTTCTTGTCCTCCACAGGAAGTCATCAGGCAGCTTCGGAAATCACAGAGTGCACAGAAAGCAGTAAGAGACCAGATCAGTTTAAAGCCATGACCTTGTTAAAGCTCCACGACGTTGGAGTTCTAGTGTGACCTTAAACATGTCCAGTTCCTCCTTTTCCTCTCTCTTTCCTTATATTTAAGGAAAGGAAGGGCCAGAAAAGTGACCTTGCTCAAGGTCACTCACGGACATAGTTTATTTCCATGAGATTACACAGAAGTCCCTGAGTGTCTAAACCTTGGTGAAATTTTACAAACTTGATTTTCACCTTTAGCGCCCTTATTAAGTCGAGCTATTGGTTTCACTTTTTAGTACCGTTTATGATTTGGGTTTTGTTTTAAACTTCTTTATCCTCTGGGTCAGTATTTACAAGAGACATTCTGGAGGGTGAGTCTGAGAATGATGGTGTGGTATAGACAGCACATGGACTTTCACAGACTGTACACAAACTCCTGGCTTGCTTGATCTCAGACTGCATAGAACACTATCACAGGGTGGGAGCCTGTCATGGTGGTTAGAGCTGTGTGCCCAGCTGCAGACTTTTTTTTTTTTTTTTTTGAGACAGGGTCTCGCTTTGTAGTTCAGGCTGGCCCTGAGCTCACTATGTAGCCCAGGCAAGCCTCGAACTCAGCAATCCTCCTGCCTCGTCCCTTGAGTTCTGGAATTACAGGTGTGCACCACCATGCTGGCAAATTTAGCTTTTCTCTGGTAATTTAAAAATTATTAATAGCCTACTGTTGTTTTGTTCATATGCAGTAGTCCTGCCCAACGTCCCTGTGAGCCATGTAGAGAGCAGGAAGAGTGTCCCAGCCTCTCGCTCTGTGTCAGAGCCATGTGTGCTGTGTAGACTGCTGAAACAGTCCATCCCGTTTCTCTGGCCTCTCGCCCTGGCCACTGCCCACAGATCTGAGCAGAGGATTGGCACGGTTCTTGATGTGCTTAGACGTATTAGAAAGAAGTACTGTTGAAAGGAGATACTGTCCCTGCTTCCTTTCCTCCCAATACTATGTGTCTGTCTTCAAAGCGTTTTACAAACTTTGAGGAAAGTTTCTGGTTTTAATTTGGCAGTTCAGCCCATAAAGGCATGCCTTTGGTGCCAACCCTTCTCTCCCTGTGTGTCTCTTTGCCAGTTTCATAACCTCTCTGTACCTCCCTTTGTGCATTTTTCTCTTGAAAATGGGGTGTAGGGCAGACGTCCTGCAGGACCTGTATGAGGGCCAGGTAAACGTGGCCACGCAAAGCGCTCAGACAGGCTCGGGGTGAGGGAGGTGCTATGCATCTGTCCACTGCTCTCAGTGAGGTGCCCTGCTGTCCAGACACACAACAACGTGTGCGCAGATGAAAGTCCAGAATCATATCCTTGCATTGCTTTGGCATCTGTGCCAAAGAGACTTCTGCTGCTAACAGGCAGGCGTAGCCAGGTCTTGAGCACATGGGGCACTGTGACTTGAGCACCCTCAGAGGTGCTCCTGTGTGCTCTCCCCTGTCTAGAAGACCTGCTTTTAGGAACTTTACCTGAGGGCACGATCAGAATGTGCGCAGCAGCTCTCCTGCAGAGCTCACCCACAGAGCTCGAGTTGTGACCGTGAGGAACTGCAGACACTTCCCTTGCTGATGATAGGGATTTGTTCACGTTCATGGTGCTGTGGCCCCTCAGCAGAACCATTTCACTGTGTGAGATGCCTTTGAATGTGTATGTGAGCAGATGATCAGATGCAATGGAGATAAGAGCATGTTGCTAGTATAAATAGTAGAATGCCATTTTAAAAAAAATTATTAGTTTTGCACAAGCCATGGTGGTGCATCCCTATTATCCCAGCATTTGGGAGGCTGAGGTAGAAGGATTGCCATGAGTTTGGGACCAGCCTAGGCTACATAGTTACTTTAAGGCCACCTACAATACAAACCAAGATCCTGTAAAAACAAAGAACCAAAAAGTCTTGCACAGTAGTAGTATTATAGCCAGCAAAGTATAGCCCAGGTGTGATTATTGCTAAGTGAAATCTTTTAAAGCCACGTATTTAGTTGTGTTATGTATAGGAAGAAGATTTGGGTAACATCAAAGTATTGCTGGTGGGGGGGTATGCACCTAGTGGAGGAATGATTTTATTTTTTCCTTCAACTTAAATATAATTTTTCTACAATTAAGATACATAGTTAACCCACACTTGTGACTTTGTCCTCTGCCCTGCCTGCCCATCTCTGGTCCTGGAGAGGCGGCCCCGCCCTGGCTGAAACATGCTGCAGCGGGGTCGCTGCAGCACAGACTCAGGGTCCAGGCAGGCATTTGCACTTCTTTCCCGGAGAAGCTCTCAGTGCCTAAAGGAAGAGCAATAGAATATTGGGAGGTTATGGAAATCTTAGCTGTCTTGCTGGAATTTATCTCGGCATCTAAAGGTTCCTTTTTCCTTGTTTTTGTAGGAAAGAACAGCAGTGTTTCAGGAGTTCTCATGTTCCAAAGCAGGCGTCCTTCTTTGCACGGTATGTGTCTGCTCTGAGTGATGGCAATCGCTCCAGTGCCGTGGGCTGTGATTTCTGCTCTCTTGACATCCTGCCCTCAGCCAGCCCCTGGAGAGCGGGGCACCGGGCCTCTTGGTGTGACTGGTCGCGCTGCACTTCTGGCTTGTCACCTGGCTGCACAGATAGCTCGCTGCCATGTGCGGAAGACTTGACGATTTGCTCACTAATAGTGGCAGCTGTTGGTCTGAAAATGTGTGAATCTTGGCAATTTCTAGCCACCAAAAACTTGTAAATTACAGCTATCGGGAGTAATTAGAGCTGAGAAAGTCTTTCCACAGCAAAATGGCCCTACTCACTTCTGCTCACCCTCTTAAAGGAAAATAGATGCACACGGGCACATTTTGTTCCTGTTGTCAAACACTGTCATTTGCCCTAGGGTTTCCAGGCCTGGCTTCTCTGGCCTCAGTGTGTGCGGGCCCACGTGGCCTCCCACAGCTCAGCGCTGACCTTCTCCGTGCACATCTCCTGTGCTCTCTTGAGACTGAAAACTACACCTCCCATGTCCGCTCCTCTCAGGGGAGTCCCTTTACCACAGCTGTTGCTTTCTCCCAAGATTAAAACGCCTTTTCCGCTAGTGCCATCTTGGGAGACGTAACCTGACACCCGGGTTATTGGAGACGTCTTTGTGTGCATGGTAATGAAAGTCCACTGTAAATTCAGTAGACTCAGTGCACAGGTGCTGGGTAGCCACAGAGACCTTTAGCTGTATGAGTGCCTCATTTAGTGTAGGTCCTTTTTTAGGAATTCCTTACTGTCCAGCGAAATCATGAGATTGTAGGTGAGTGCAGCTTTGCGTGTGCCTGTGTATGTGCACGTGCACAGACGCGTGTGTGTGCATGTGTGCACTCCTGTCACAACGCCCTGCCTGCAAACCTGCTCATCCTAGTGCCTGTCCTCCCATACATGACAAGGAGGCTCGATTGACACTCATCATTTGGACCCGAGACCAGTTTCAGCCGGAATCTGCCTCCTGGGGAGACCCCGGTCTGACTGAGCAGTCCTTACCTTGTCAAAGCCAGCCTGCAAGTCAGGTGGTTGTGTTCTTTCCAAAACCAGTTTTAGATGTCTGAGGATTGAGTCCAGTTGTTTCCTGGGTAGGGAGCTTGTCGGTAACCCATAGCACTGTTCTAGGGCACTATCACTGTTCGAAGCGCTTCCCTCTCACCCTGATGCCCCTTGCTCTCTACCCTTTGGCCCAGTGCAACACTCTTTCAGCGACTCAAGTGCGCCATTCTGGCTTGGGTTTTGGTGCAAACTGTACCTTCTGCCTGGAACAGCCGCCCAGTCCCAGCTTTGACCAAACCTCACTCAGATCACAGCTTAAACTTCACTTCTTCAGAGAATGAGGCTGAGTTTCTCGTGGTAGTGCTTACCACACCTGGTTAGACGCCGAACCTCCAGATCATCAGCTCCACGAGGGCAGACTACGGTGTATTCTCAGTTCCGCCTCATGTCTGTTATGGAACAGACACAGAATGGGCGGTTGGCATTTGTGGTTGATCTGAGTGGTAGGTGAGGCCCAGAATCTCAAGGTCAAGAACCATTTGTTGTATGAATATTTTTCTGAAGACCAGGAAAAGTGGAAATTAATATTCTTGCCCATTGGGAATAAGTTCCCTTGTTTCATGCTTGTTGAATTACCTGAAGAATAAAAGCTATAGAGTGTCTATATTGAAACAAATCATTAGGAACTTTTGTGTTGAAGTTTAAGTTAGGATAGTAACAAAATGTTTCTTTTTGACTGTTAAGAGCCTAGATTTACCCCCGGAAAATTGCAGAATTTCCAGTATGTAAAACTTACCATGTTTTGTACCATATCAAACTGTGATAAAGCTCAAAGAAGACTGCAGTATTTTGTTATTTTTTACCTAGCTTTGCTTGGAATAGGTCATTCTTTCTACAGTATAATTCACAGTGGGTTCCAAGGCATATGATCACTTTCCTTGTTGTGTCTGACACCCACAGGCTATGATGTCAGCTGACAAAGAGCTCTGTGGTGGTGGCACCATCCAGGACCCGAGCCCCTGATCCCCCAGTGCCAGGTGCAGAGCAGACTCCTTTGCCCACAACTGATTTCCCTGAGTTCTTCTGGTCATGGCCCCTGGCCTGTCCCCGTCAGTGCAGTGCCCAAACGTCCCCCATAGTGTTGCATTCTCTCCACTCTGCAGCTGTGGAAGAAGGTGGTAGGGCTGGCTCCTGCCTGCCTAGCCAGGGTACATCCCTGTTCCAGTGACACGAGGGTCTTTGCTCACTCACTGAAGGGCTGGTATTTCCACCACCATTGTCCACATTAGCCCGACTCTTTTGGTTCTGAGAGCCACAGCCTGTGTGATGGTGGGTAGGATAGGCGCTGTCCATCTGTGTCCTCTGCAGCAGCCTGTTGCGTGCCAGGCTACCTGAGCGTCCTCAGGAGCCTCCTCGGTGTTAATGAGGAACGAGGGCTATGTCAGACGAGGCAGATGGAGAGCTGGCTCCGTTGGATAAAGGGCTTCCTACTGTTAATGGTTGGGTGGAGACCTTCCCCTCTGTACCGTGCATACCTTTGCCTTTTTTTTTTTTTTTTTTTTTTTAGGCAGGGTCTTGCTTTGTAGTTCATGCTGGCCATGAGCTCACTATGTAGCCCAGGCAAGCCTCGATCTCAGCAATCCTCCTGCCTCTGCCTCCTGAGTGCTGGGATGACAGGTGTGAGCCACCACACAGGGCACTGTGGTGTGTGGTACTGATTGCTGGTGGGCATGAGTCTCCACGCCCAGCATTGTATGTGTTTACAGGGGATTGAACTCAGGACCTTGCACTTGCGAGGCAGGCGCCGGAACCACTGAGCTAAATCTCTGGCCCACCTTTGCCATTTTCTTTTTTTTTTTGCTTTTTTGGAGACAGGGTCTTGCTTTGTAGCTCAGGCTGGCCCTGAGCTCACTGTGGTGCCCAGGCAAGCCGCCGCGAACTCAGCAATCCTCCGTCTCTGCCTCCCGAGTGCTGGGATTACAGGCGTGAGCCACCACGCCCAGCATTATATGTGGTAACCGGGGATCGAACTCAGGTCCTTACGCTTGCGAGGCAGGCGCCGGAACCACTGAGCTAACCCTCCGGCCCACCTTTGCCATTTTTATTTATCATCACCCCAAGATCCTCCTAGAAGGCCAGAAAAGGCTGAGTCTCTTTATGAAAATTTGTAAGCTGTTCTATAGCTACACAAAATAGCAGAGTAACACCGGGTCCTTCACTGAAATTTCCCGCCCCAACTCTGCTTTCCTTCCATCCAGAAGCAGCTATGGGTGCATGTGAGTGTATTTTGATGCTGATTGGGAGCATCTTAAAAGCAAAGAGTTTTGTAATTTCACCACAGGCCCAGCAGAGCTCTGGATGGTAATTGTTCAGTGGTGTGGGTCTGTCTTGAGATGGAGCTTCGGGTAGTCAAGGAAGGAGGCCACTTTGGGTCTCCACACACTGGTGGTATGACATTATGTCCAATGAAAAATTAGATCCACAGAAAAGCCAGATTAAAAGGGAGTAGGGACAAGTAGGAGCAAGTAATTTGAAAGTTCAAGGCACACTTTCCCAAGTGGAATTAAGAAATCAAATGAAGCAGATATGAGACACTAGATTATCTACAAATTTGTATTTCCTCTTGCTTATAGTGAGAAAGGCATGTATTCTATTGTTACACCGCTGTTACGTTGACACACTGATAAGGAGAGATGGCACAAGTGCAAGGTCGGAGGTGGGGGGCGCCACTGAGCGGCAAGAAAGTGGAACTTCTGAGTCACCTCTGGTATTAAGGCCAAGCTAGACTTTGTCTTGGTACACAGGCGTGGCCTCTGGCTCTTCCAGGGTCCACGGCTGAGCACCCCTCAGAACGCAAGTGCTAGGTCCTGGCTGTGCAGTGCATGCGTCTCTTGGAGGAGAGGCACAGAAATCCCAGCTCTGCTCCCTCTCTCCTTCTGTCCCTCTCCTTTGCTTGAAACACTGTTACGTCTGTGCAGTTCTTAATTTCCTCTCCTCCTGGGGAATTTCCACCGCGCCAGGCGGCCGGGGACAAAGGAGCTCATGCTCTGAGAGTCGCTGGAATGTCAGCCCAACGCCCCACACAAATGGAGGCTTCTCACTTCCTCTGGGGTATGCTTTTCAGGGAAAGTTCATCTTTCCCGTATTACTTCATTGGTGTTAATGGGAAGACATTTGGAGATTGTTTGCTGTTTACTCAGTTACGCTAACTCATGTTGCCAGATTTTGGCGGCTGCAGCCAAGATCTCTTGACTCTGACAGCTTCTGCACTCTCCCCTTCCTCCTCTGATTACGCAGCCCAATCTGTCACCCGGACAACGGGGGCCTGTACCCTGCTGATGGCTTTCCACACACGGCAGTAATGACTCTTGGCAGGCCGGGAAGGCGTCAGAGGCGAGTTTGCCACGTCCCTTCTCAGAGAGGCGGCAGCCCCTCTCCCTGTTAGTAAAAGCACTTTGTGAGGTTCTCGGGTAAATAAATGAGTCATTTTAATCCAACTGACAGGCTGGCACCTGAGCAGGCTGCCTTCCATCTGTACTCCTGGGTCTCATGGAGGCAGCCAGTTGTCAAGCCCAGGGCCTTCAAGGCCTTGCTGGAGAGTGTGTCTTTCAGAACTGACTTTAGTGATTCTTTTGCCCTAATTAGGTTAAAGGAGTAGAACTGGGTTGCTACAATGTGCAAGTTCTAGGAGTGGGCAGAGAACCGAAGCCTTGGTGAATCTGTGGCAGCTCCCACTCCTATTGATGGGGTACAACTGGCTCAGCTCCTCTGGGGTCTCCGCCCAGTGGCCCGACTGGGGTGGTGGGCCAGAGGGAAGGATACTTAAATCGCCAGCTTAACCAAATGCATGAAACACCCAGATTTTGGCTTTTCGAGAATTTTCAGCAGACAGTCTCTTCTGCCCTTCACAGCAACATCATGATACGATGGGCAGTTCAGCACCCCTTGCACTGGGGTCCCCAGGAGTCCCGAGCCAGCTGGGCTTGGCTGGACTGGGCCCCAGCCTCCACCGCCCTGCTCCGTCAGCACTGCGCTCCTTCCCTCGCTCCCCAGTGCAAGCCCGGGGGTGATGCCAGCCCTGTGCCCAGCACCTGCTGGGTTTAGCCTAGGTGAGAGAGAACGAGGGGGACCAGTGCCCAGCTGTCGCGGAGGCTGCACCCCAGCTGGGAAGAGTGGAGGCTGGAGGACGAGGTCACAGCCAGGCATCGGCCGGGCCTGAGTGTGGTGACCTCAGTCACCATGCGCAACCGGTGAACCTCACCATGCACCGCGCCCCTGCGTGAGCCGAACTCAGTGAGTCTCACAAATGTCACATGCTCGTTTAAAGTTTTATCTGTTTTCCAGTTGAGTTTACTAAACCAATAAGCATTGAATTTCTTTTATTGATTGATTGATTGAGACAGGGTCTCCCTTTGTAGTTCAGGCTGGCCCTGAGCTCACTATGTAGCCCAGGCAAGCCTTGAACTCAGCAATCCTCCTGCCTCTACCTCCTGAATGCTGGGATGACAGACATGAGCCACCATGGCAAGCATTGAATTGTTTACAGAGTGTGTCTGTAGAGGTCAGGCAGTCCTTTGTCTGCATGGATCTCCCAGTGCAGAGCACTTAAATTAATCACTTTTTTTTTGGAGACAGGGTCTCGCCTTGTAGTTCAGGCTGGCCCTGAGCTCACTATGGAGCCCAGGCAAGCTTTGAACTCAGCACTCCTCCTGTCTCTGCCTCCCAAGTGCTGGGATGACAGGCATGAACCACCACGCCCAGCACTGTGGTATGTGGTATTGATGGCTGGTGGGCGTGAGTCACCATGCCCAACATTGTATGTGGTTATTAGGATCGGACTCAGGACCTTTTGCGCTTGCGAGGCAGCCACCGGAACCACTGAGCTAAGTCTCCGGCCCAAGTAAATCACTTTTTAATAAGAACTGAGCAGATTTAAGGATCTGTCAGTTCTCCTAAGCACGCTGACTGTGGTAGGAAGCCCATTCTTCTCCCCTTAGATGGGGTTGCTCTTGATTGTGTTCTCGGAACCTGTGGGGCAGAGACGCTCTGCAAGGGACCGACCCAACTTCTACTCGCACATGTCCAGGTACAGCCCAGGGCCACCCACAGGAGACCAGGGTCCCTCTGGCCCTGGGTCAGGACAGCACCTGCTTAGTCCTGCCTTGACCTGTGGGTGCAGGAGGGTGCTTCTTCACCGCAGCTGAGCCTGAGGTGATTTTTCAGGAAAGCTACATACATAGGAATCCTTTAGGGTTACTCTAAAGTGTTGGGAGGGGCTGGACTGTGCAGGGTTTCTCAACCGTGGAGTGCAAAGAAGGGACGATAAACTTAGAAAGTCATCCTTTGTAACCATCAATACACCCCAGGGGAACCGGTAGAGCCAGGCCCCATAATGAGACATGTTAGGAATATTCGTGGCTTTTAGTTTCATCTCCTTGGTGGTCACTTTGTACCAAGAAGAAAGGCACCTGTGGAAGCCAGTGGGCAGCACACTGGATCACCGGAGCCTGGTGTCACCCCTCAGTGCAAGTCTCCCACCCACAGCCATGGCACGTACCCTGCCAGGACACCCAGCCCTCACTTCCTCAGGATGCAAGTAAATACAGTGAGCACCTTCTCCCCAAACTGATGGTCTTCAGAAGACTAAGGAAGTCATTAAGAGGAAGCAGGGTTGCTATTCCAGATTCAGGAAGTCTGAAAGGGTACACAGTAGATGTATGATTCATCCCTGGATAGAGAAAAATAACTGCGAAAGACATCCTAAGTCAGTTGGGGAAAATTGGATATGGGCTGTTCGTGAAAAAATAATGATCTCCAATATTAAGTTTTATTTGGGCAAGGTCTTCACACTGAGCTCTATCCCAGCCAACCCTTTTTATTTTTGACACAAGGTCTAGCTAAGTGAGTCTCTGTGCCTCAGTAGTCTCATGGAGTGCTGGGATGTAAGCAGGCCCCACCATGCCTGGCTGATACTAAATTTCTTAAGTGTGATAGTGGCACAGCAGTCTCTTTAGAAGAAGATCTTTGTACTTAGAAGGTTCTTGCTGAGATACTCAGAGCGCAGGTGGCGTGATACTCGCACCCTCCTTTAAAGAGGGAGACTTGGAAGAAAGGGAGGATCTAGAGTGAAGAGGAGAAAGCAGAGGTGCTGAAGCTGAGCAGTTGATGAACCTAGAGGAAAACGGACGTGCTTACTGTACTTCTCTGTCAATACTTATATAGATTGAAATTTTTGTAAATGAAAAATTATATGTATTTGTTCAAAGAAAAAACAAACAAAAGGAAAATGCAAAGAGAAAAGTGAAAATCACCTTAAGCCCCTCTGTCCAGAAGTAATCAATGGTGAAAATTGTTGGCTCTTCAGAGGACTTGTTCTGTCTACCCATTGATTGTTTAGTTGATTAGTCAGTCAGCTGATTAGTGACATGTCTAATTTTTTTTTCCTTGAAATTTTTGGCTGAAAAAAAAAATAAGACTGTTTGTTCTCTTTAAAATATGCCAGCCTACCAGAAATGTAGCTCAGTGACCCCATGCCCGGCTCACAAGTTTAAGATCCTAAGTTCCACCCCTAGTACCAGAAATGAACAAACAGTAGAATATGCCAGCCAGTCATGGTTGCACACTCCTGTAATCCAAGCTGCTTAGGAGGCTGAGGCAGGAGGGTTGCAAGTTCTAGGCCAACTTGTTGGGGACCTTAGTGAGACCCTGTCTGAAGGTAAAATGAAGAGTTGAATGGCAGAGAACTTGGCTAATATGTGCAGCATTCAGTGGTTTGGTTTTTTGGCAAGAAAGTGGGATACTGTGTTTGTTGTGGCTGATCACCTTGAGCCAAGTGTGAATGAAGCTCACTGAAGACCGTCTACCTTCTGGCTCTGTCCGTCTACCCTGGTCTCCTCCTTCTCTATAGGTAACTGTAAGCTTCAGGGATTTTTCTGCCATGGTTTCTTTTGGAAAATAAGCAAATATTTATTTTCCCAGTTTCTTACACATTTAAATATATCATGCACACTCAGAATATATCCTGGAGAGTCTCCAATTCAGAAGATAGAAATCCTAGACCTTTTCTTAGCCACAGGGAGCACAGCTGCGTCCCCCAATTGCTGTTGACTGTCGCCTTCCCTGCAGTGCTGACTGAACAGCCTCATGCACACCAGTCTGCGGCTCTGGGCTCTCGGCTCTCTGCTGGCGAGATTGCTCTGGATGGAAGGGGAGGTGCAGAGCTGATTTGGTTACAAAGCACTAAGTCCCCACCACAGGAGTTTGCAGCTTCTGAATTCACACCAGCAGTGCACAGGGAGATAGCATCTCTTTTGACGATGGCAGGTGGTCTCTTCCTGCTTTGCAACAGAAAAGTGGGCCTGGATATGCGTTTCCTGCTGTTCTTCAGCTGTGTGTCCCTGCACGAGTTACTTAGCCCCTCTGAACTTTGGTTTCCTCCTCTGTCATAGGAGTTGATTAGTCAAGATAATGTAAGTAAACTGTTAAAACTCAGCATCTGGAATGCAGTAGGCCTCGGTAAATAGTGGCTGGGCTCAGTCTTAGGACCGTTGTGCTGAAGCTGAGTTCTAAGTGCAAATTACTGCCAAAGACTGGGAGGTGCTGTCTTCTGGTCACTCTGCCAGACAAGGTTAAAGAGAATGTAAGTCTCTGTTGCTCTGATGATGGCTCAGCCTAGTCTTTGAAATGGGTAGCAGGTTTGGCTGCACCCTCTGTCTAGCGAGTTAAAGGGGCAGCAGGGTGCTCTCTGAGCCTCAGGCCCTTTCCGGCCTGGTGCCAGAAAGCTGCCCTGCCATTGGCCATTGTCTCAGTTAACCTAAGCCCTGACTGCAACTGTCTGTTGACCTTGCACTGACCTGCTGATCATATTGAGCGACTCACGTTGTGAAAAGGTTCTATCCTACTTGCCCCAAATCAGAATTTTTTAACCATAATTTTCAACTTCCATGGATCCTGAACTGCCTGAGTCAAATGCAGAGTTGTGTTTGTCTGTGTGTGTGTTTACACACAGAGAGCATGTGAGCCCTCAGTGGTGTGTTAGTTTGTGAGGTAAGTCTGCGGACACACAACATACAGAGCTCACACACTCAGTCCTAACCATATTCTTTTTTGTCTTAAAGGATGTTGCAGCTCGGGGCTTAGATCTCCCGCAGGTCACGTGGATTGTTCAGGTAATTTTTTTAGTTGTTAAGGTATGAGCTTGAGGCAGGAGTATATGATCACGAGCAGACACATTGGCTTTAAGTAGAATAATTATTACACTCTTGGGTGTTGCCCTGGTAACCAGGCAGCAATCAGCCTTATCTGCACAATTCTCCTGACATCTTTTCTTAACCCAGCCCACCCACCAACCACAGCAAAACAGCCAGGACATGCAGTCTCAGGAGGGAGAGAGAGAGGTGGCAGGTTTTCCTCCCAGACCAATTCGTGTCACAAACCAAACTTTCAACAGCCAGAAAATAACAGGCCTGTGCCCCTGGGAGACCTCATTGGGTCCAGAGGAAACGGCTCAGCTGTCCAGAGAGCCGTGTCCAGGAGCACTGACCTGCAGGGAGCAATTAAGTTCCTGACAGCATCTTACATGCACCTCTGGTTTAGACATTTGCCAGAGGGTAGAGGTGTTAGCACTTGAGTCTAGTGGGTTTCGTTTTGTTTTTGCTTTTCATTAGTCTACAGAATGGTATTTTGAAGCCCTTCTGTGTGGGGGCCCGCGGACACGTGTCTTGTTTACATGAGTCATGGTTTATTCAGGTTAGTGCAGTTGAGTGCCTGTCTCTGGCAGGGAAATGGGATCTGCTTGTCACAGACGATCACTAGGACTGGAGCACTGTGTCTTCTTTTCCGCTGGCCACAGAGGAGCAAATGGGAGACAAAAGGGCAGTGACCATTTTAACATGCCAGAGGCTGGGCGCAAAATTAATCATGGGAGCCTTGTGCTGGGACGGATTGTTACTGGAACACGCGTGGCTTCCTGTGTGGCATATTCACCGTTGCCCATTGGCCTTTGATTCTGGTGGCAGTGAAGAAAAAAGAAGGAACGAATAGATGGTCATTTGATGACAGCACTCCTGCCGAAGATAACAACTGGCTGTGCCCAGTCCACTTGGCTGAGCGGAGTCTGCCTCTCGCTGCGTCTCACCCGCAGGGAGCCAGCCTCGGTGCCGCCCTGCATCTCTGCTCAGGGCTGGGGGAGCTGCGCCAGAGCCTTCCTGCTGGAGCCGGCAGGGGAGGTGCCTGCCGGCACAGTAGTTGGCCCTCCATCCCTACACTGTCTTCCCTGACCTTGCCCTGCTGCTCTGCTTACTGAGGAGACAGGCCAAGGTCACGTGGTCATCTCAGAGAGGCCTGTCTGCCGGCCTGCATTTTCACCTTGCAGTCACCTCGGTGAAAAGATGCAAATAGAAAATGAAGAGACCTGTGGAGAAGTAAAATTAAAAAGGAGATAGTGGGACAAGATGATGTCTCGTTTATCTGAATCTTGGCCACTGTTCACCTCGGTGCGTCAACCTCGTTATTTCAATGAAGCCAGGAGTTTCAGGGTTGAGTGACTTCTCCTTGTGATTGTGTTAGAGTAACCATAGCACCAGGGTCTAATTCTTGGGATACCTGGAGGCAGGTGAGGGGTATTGCACTTCCAATTAATGGCAGTCCCTTGATCTTGAATGCCTTCATTTTTGTACCCTTTTCAGTACAATGCTCCATCTTCACCTGCAGAATACATCCACCGGATTGGAAGAACTGCCCGGATTGGCTGCCATGGGAGCAGCCTGCTCATTTTGGCTCCTTCGGAGGCAGAATATGTCAACTCGTTGGCTTCTCACAAAATCAAGTGAGTCAGAAACCTGAACGGGGCTTCGGCTGATCTCACCTAATTAACTTACTGTCGCTTTTTGTAGTGGATGGGCCTTGTAAGCTGCTGAAGAGCCATTAACCCTTGTGATCCCTAAATGAGTCCCAGAATAGCCAGTGGCAAAAACTAAAACCCTTAATGCCATCAGCACCTGACAGTTTTCATTGCATTGCCAGACTAAGTCATAGGACAATCTGTTGCACTTCGTTTTTCTTTGAGATTGAGATCTGTGTTTCATTTTTCTTAGTTTAAAATGAGAATGCATGACCCCTACAGCTGGCTGGCTTCTCAGAAGCTCTTTTCATTCACTATTTTTATTTCTTGTAAACATAACTACAAAGTTGCTTTGTCTTTTTAGAATTACTGCCTTTTACACATTACCCAAGCCGCTCTCCCCAGGAAAATAGACCCAGGGGAAGGTTTGAAGCAGCTAAGGTAGTGCCCTAACTGCCTCAGCCAAGACTCTGCAGCCAACCTCTTGTGTTGGCCGTCGTGCGTCAGGGCGTGCGGAGTCCAGCCCCAGGAGCAGGCTCTCCACGGGAGTGACAGGGAAGCGATGCGCCTGGGCATAGAGCTGAGTGTGTTGTGTTTCCCATGAAATCTTGGGTACCTAAAACAGCAGCTTTTCATAATGCAATGGAATTCTAAAGGCATACAGGTTTTTTTGTTTTTGTTTAGTTTTTTGAGACAGGGTCTCGCTTTGTAGTTCAGGCTGGCCCTGAGCTCACTATGTAGCCCAGGCAAGCCTCAAACTCAGCAATCATCCTCCTCTCTCGGCCTCCTGAGTGCTAGCATTACAGGTGTGAGCCACCACGCCTGGCATTGTGATATGTGGTACTGGGAATTGAACTCAGTACCTTGCACTTGCCAAACAGACACCAGAACCACTGAGCTAAATTTCTGGCCCAAGGCATACAGTTTTTTAAACAGATCTACTTGGAAGGGTTTCTCCTGCTCTCACATGGCACAGTGATGGATAAAGCGTTTCTGGAGACCTGGGAAGAGCTGTGTATCGTCTGGGGTGGGGAACATGACCCACACCACACCTTGCAGCCCCTTCGGCTGCCTGGGATCCTCATGAGGGTCTGTACCGTCCTGCTTAAGTGTGGTGATCTCATTGCTTGGGGTTTTTTTCCCCTGCCCACTCCTCAGTTTTATTTAAAACATGTAATAAGATTATAAGGTTCCCCCACCCCTGAAGTACAGAGCTGGAAAAATCATTGTATTTTATATGCAAACTGAAGTGTACAAGCAGTTGTGGGCCAGGTCTAAGGGACAGCAGTAGTGACCACAGGCCACCACTCCCTGTCATATAAGTAGATGTCCCCAGTCATTGGTGCCGCGTTTCCCAGCCTGTGGAGCGTCCCTCTTGGGCTATAAGACTTCGCAGACTGTCCAGGGTCATCAGTGTGGACATTCATGGACTAAGGCTGTTCACACAATGCACCTGCTCCCTTTGGCTTGGAGGGAGGCAGGAACCTTCCCAAAATAAAGATAATTTGGACTTTCCTTTCATTTAACCCATTCTGTAGGGTAGTTTTATCAATCAAAGGAGTGATACTTGTTTTAGGATGAAGTACATATTTTCTCTTATTTATGAGGGAAATCTCACGTCCATCAGTCCATCAACACCGCCTCCCCACACCCAGAGTGGCCGCTCCCTGGAGTCTGCATCCCCAGGGAGGAGCTGCCAGCCGCCCCCCAGGCGGGGGGTGGGGCCCACTGACCGAGCAGGCCCTCTTTTCTCCACAGCCCTCCCACCCGCTGGGAGCATCCCGGTTCCCTCCATGGGAAGCACTGGGCTGCTGTCAGAGGTCAAATGATGACCGTCAGGTGCCTCTGTTGCTCTGTTGCCATGACTTTTCTCTTTTTTTCTTTTTTTTTTTTTTGATACGATCTCGCTTTGTAGCTCAGGCTGGCCCCGAGCTCGCTATGTATCCTTAAACTCAGCAATCCTGCCTCTGCCTCCTGAGTGCTGGGATGGCAGGTGTAAGCCAACACACCCGACATTTACTGTGATTTTTCTTTAATAAACATTCTCAAAAAGAGGTGGAAATTTAGCTCAGTGGTTCTGATGCCTGCCTCACAAGTTCAAGGTCCAGGTTCGATCCCCAGTACCAGAAAACACTCAAGTTAGTTACTGTGAGGGTTCAGACATGAAGCTAAAATTGAAAAAGGGAAACAATGATTATCACAGAGAAGAAGTATTAGCCAGGTCTGTTTTAAAAACAGCAAGTGCAGGTGGCCTCTGTGACCTAGTGTGTGAAAACACTGCCAGCCAGCGTTTGGGTGGAACTCAACCTGCGGTCACAACAGAGGGACACACTGTGACCTGGCTGTGGCTTTGGTGAGGACATGGAAGAGAATCTTTAGGGGAGAATTTCCAGAGCCGGCAGCACCTTCCGCTGAGGAGTCCAAGGTCCTTCATGAGCCCTTTGCTGCTGTCTTCCCGGCACCCACTGCTGCGGGGCCCTCCCTGCCTGCCCAATGGCAGATGGGGTCAGGCTCACCGGATCCCACTGTCTGGATCACTGCAGGTGCAGCCATACTATGTTACCCTCATGGATTTTTGTTTGAGAAAAGGCTGTAATGCAGGTATCAGCATGTGGACTGCTTGCTTGACTTCATACAAAATCAGATCAGATCCAATAAGACCTAGCTGCAGACTGCAGGGAAGAAGCAGACTGGAACTCTTTCAGAATACAAGTGGTACACTCTGAATATTCAGTGAAGGAGGCCGAGGGGGAGAGGTGTGTGCATTGTGCCTGAGAACGCGAGAGCCAGGCAGCAGGATGCTGGCTGGCTGATGAATTGCAAGGAAGATTTGGGAAGGCAGGCAGAGGCTCTCGATGGCAAGGGCACAGCCAGGCCTGCCCTGGTGTGCGAGTGCTGGGCAGCTCACTCGTGACAACTCAGGTTAGCAAACTGGGCAAAAAACAGGCAGCACCTGGGCTTCTACCACCCCTGCCTAGGAGGACTCAGAACTTTGCTGCTGCATCCTTTGACTTCTGTGTATTTTTCAACTCCTTAACTTTTTTCCATACCTTTTAAATACATCGCTAATGAAAGTCATTGGTTTATTAAAATATAAATGCCTCATCAGAGCAGGTATTTCTCAGATCAGGCCTGAGACAGTTCCCTGCATTTATTTTTCTCATTTCTTGGTGAGGTGGAGTGGCTCAGATCTGCTGATAGGACCATAAATAATCCCCACGGATGCGCTTTGTTCCTCAGCAGCAGTGAGTCCTTGGACATAGGAAGAGGGCCTTTAGAAACTGTAAATCACCCCGGGTCACCCGGTCCCGCTTTCTGTCAGGCTTGTGGGCCCGCTGCGGCTAGAGAGTGCATAGTGTCTAAGCCCTTCTCTGCCGGGCAGCAGCGTGCCAGGCGTGTGAGGGACTGGGCCCTCTGGCCTGTTTAGTGTTTTGTATTCCTGGTCGTGGGTAGCATTATTCTTGTTTTTTTGTCTCTTTCAGGATTTTACTTCAAGTCCTTATTTCTTTTCCATACAAATTTTCCCTCTTTTTTTCTTAAGAGAAAAGGGGATAAGAGGAGATAGAGCAAAAGATAGGCCAAGGCTGTGTTTCCGCTGTCCAGTTCCCAGGTTTGGTCACACACATCCCTCTGCCTGCGGAACATGTCGCCTGGGGTGGGAGTGTGCTCGCCCCGATGCCCGTCAGGCCTCGGCGTGGGCTGAGAGGCTGCGCTCTGCCCCGGCGGGGGCTGGGAGGCAACAGCAGAGGTTGCTGCGCTGGGGGCGGGAGAGAGATGGCACGGCTCGGGTGAGTGCTGTCAGACACGGCATTTTTGTTCCCAGCCTTGTCACGGTAACGGGTCCCTGACTGTTCTGGGCGGGAGCCTCGCAGCCATCACCGCAGTGCTTGTTTTCCAGACGCTGAGGCAGCAGGGCCCACTGTCTGGTTCTGGGGACCCGAGTCCTCCTTTCTGCAGTGTACTCTTAGCTTCAGACTTGGTCATCGCTGGTCCTCGCCCCTGAGCCATCAGCAGACCAGAGCAGTGAGAACTCCAGGGAGAAGAAGGCCATGCGTGCTTGGGCAGGGCCTGGGTCACTTCACCAAAGAGTTCGTTGCGATGGCTGAGTATCTGTGGCTGTCTTCTTTCTTTCTTAATATGAAACTAAACAGACTATCTGAAAGGTTTAGCTTCAGCTCAAGTCAAGGTAGTATATGAGTAAGCAAAGAGACTTGTTTAGGACTCAAGGGTTACTAAGAAATAATGAGTTGCTGAATCTTGTGGTACATGCCTGTGGTCCATGGGAGGCTGAGGCAGAAGGATCGGAGGTTCAAGCCTAACCCAGGAAACTTAGGAAGGACCTGCCATAAAATAAAAAAGGGCTAGAGATGCAGCTCACTGCAAGTGAGCGAGGAAGGAGGGAAGCAGGGAGGGGAAGGGAAGACAGGCAGGATCACAGTACTGGAAAAGCTAAAGCTAACGTGTCTTAAGTTCATCAGGGGAGGGGGAGGGACCTGTTAGGACTGTTAGCTGAGGTGTCACAGAGAGCCCCTCGTGTATCTGATTAGCTTGAGAATGGGCTGTTTTATGCATCCCAAGATTTTGGGTGTTTGAAGCATAAAATTTTGCTTATTCTGATATGTTCTTCCTTTTACAGTGTTTCTGAGATGAAGATGGAAGATATCTTGTCCATTCTGACAAGAGAAGATTGTTTTAAAGTGAGGCGAAGAGAAAACCAGGTAAATTTTATTTTTTATTGTACTTATTGCTAACAGCAGCATCTCGTATTTCCTGATCTAGGAGGGCAGAGTTTTGTATGTGAGTTACGTTCTATCAAGGTAATACTTATTTTTAGGACTGAACTTTAGATAAGGCCAGACCTGGAATGTGTTTTTGGTCTTGTCCAGTTGGTGGGCTTCGCTCCATGGTGGGATTCTGGGCCAGGACCCAGCCCTGGGTTTCTCCCTGAGGTCATGCGTGGTGCCCAGATTTTTCCCTCCCAGACAGCGGGACAGATGCCTGTGTCTCCTTCAGCCTCTCTTCCTTCATCTGTTTTGCACTGTGCATTTGCTGTCTGTACAGGAAGAGCGAAATTGAGCTCTTTGGGCGAAGTGTTCTTGCCCGTGCACTTTCTGCCCGTGCAGGTTCCAAGCGGCTGTGCGGCCCTAAACCCCTCCACCGCTGCTCTTCCAGGCCTCACTTGTGCCAGGCAGTTGTTTCCCACCCACTCCCACCCATTGCTGAGTGCATCACGCACATGTGTGTGTGTGCGGTGCTGTTTTGTGTGTGAGTGTGTCTGTCAAATATCAACCACTTGGATATTGGACTGTTTTCTGGTGTCTGAGGATAGAGTGGGGAATCAGAGCCAGGCAGGTCGAGCTTAGTGTGCGCCTTTGTTTGGATCAACATTCCCCCTGAGGCAGGGACTAGATCTGACTGGCCCCGACCTAAGTTCTGTTCCCCCAGAGGGTAGCTGAGGAAGCGTGGCTGGTCAAGGGAAGAAAGCAGTCCTCACACCTCCTCCCTGCAGGACTCGGGCCCATGCGAGGCTGTTTACACACAGGACTCCACTTGGTCCAAGCAACCTGAGGAGGAAGCTGAGGCAGGCAGAGGAACTCCCCATAGTCACCCTTCCCGGGGCAGAGCATATGCTCTTCACTGCACAGCATGCGCCTCTCCTGAGTGAACTCAACACACAACACCAAGTCGAATGCTCTTCCCCTGCGTGTGGGCATTGATCCAGGGTGTCCATCTCATGCTGGCAGGCATTCGGTCACTGAGCCACACCCCAGCCCCTAAACTGCTGTTTTTAATTAGGTGTTATGGTCTGTAAATGATACCACAACAAAGATCCACAAAAAATTATCAAAGACTCACTTGGAACCTGGGCATAGTGGTGCATGCCTGTAACCCCAGCTACGTGAGAGGCTGAAGCAGGAGGGCCTCAAGTTTGAGGCCAGCCTGGACAACTTGGTCAGACCTTATCTCAAAGTGAAAAATAAAAAGGGTGGGGATGCAACTCAGGATACCGTTTGCTAAACATGCACAAACCCCTGTATTCCATCCCTATTACTGCGACAGCCACCAAAAAAGGACTCAGTGGATCATCATTTCATGTGGCCTTTCCCAGAGAAGACCCAGCCACACCAGATTATGGACCCTCCCTTATTGCCGAGGGGATTGACTGGTCACCAAATGGATCGTCATCGGTCTTGACATACTTCCGTCCTTCTAGAACTATTCCAAATTCTAGCTGGGGGTTGAACGGCCCTGGGATACTCCATTGTGGCTCCAGTCCAGCCCTGTGGGATCAAGAGGGAGCTTGCGAGCTGGGCCTGCAATCAGGTTTCTCATGCCTGCACTGTGAGCCTTCGTGCGAGGCCCAGACCTCCCTGACGGGCTGCAGTCTTCTTGTGTGTAGTGTTGAGATGGGGTTGGTGCTCCTGCAGGAAACGCAGGGCTGTGTGGGAAACAGTCCTAAAGCCCCAAGTCCAGTGCAGTGCCCAGCACCGAGTGGTCTGGGCAGCAAATGTGTAACCAGAGCCTGGCTCGGTGCCATGAGTCCAGTGCCTTTCTTTACTGTATCTTAATAAGTGGAACATTAGCATCTGCCTGCTCTCTAGAAATAAGAGCCAGCAGGAGAGCTACAGAGTGAGATGGCAAAAGTTGGATCAAACTTAGTCTCGCGTGTACTGTTTCTGGAACCAGCTTTGGTTTTAGTCTTTATCCCTGAACACAGACCTTTCTCTCCAGGGAGGCAGTCATTGTGTCCGTCTGCACAGCCCCTCCTGAAGGACACGTCCCTGAGGGAGGAACAGAGCAGCTGCATTTCCCGCTGCCCTTTCAGCGATGGGCCACGTCATTTTTTTAACATCTGCCCTTCTGTGGCCTTGCAGCACTGATTCTTAAGCCCTTTCCCTGGCTGGAGGCCAGCCTCTGAGACCTCCGGGCCTGGAGGAGCCATCTGAGGTCCGAGGCGGGCAGACCGTGCTTCAGTCCTTGCACATAGCTGGTAGCTTTGAGGCCTTGGGGGCATCTTCTCCCTCTCACCGGGGAGGTGAGAACAGGGTTCCCGACCTAAGGAATTGCTGTGGGTTTGAATAAAAAGAGGCAGGCAGTATTCAGCATGCTTCTGCACATACTGGCTCCTAAGGCCAGAGACTCCTGTGTCTCATCCTAAGCACCTGCTTGGGCGGGCGGAAGGAGTCAAATGCTTTGGTAGTTTTAAGATTGGTGATCCTGTTTTTGGAAAAGAATAGCGGTAAGCAAGTGTGGACTTTCACAGACTCCAACATAAGAGGGTAACTTGAAAAAGAAAATCAGTCTTCCTGGCTTCCTGTTATGCTGATGACGACCAGGGCTGTAGAACCAAATTTAACTTCCACGCCAAGGAAGAGGAACAACTGGACTGTATTACTAATCACCTAGATCCATAGTGTGAGAGTATTCGACATGTACAGTCCATTCCAGTGGTGAAAAGAATAAACTGGGTGCTGGATCCGACTTCTAATTCTGTTTTGCATAAGAAATACAGTCTGTCCTGACTGCTCTTTTCATCTGGGCAGTTCTCAGACAGGTGCACAAAAGCCCAGCATATAAATCTTGGCTCCATAGATGAGCCTTCAGTGCACCGAGCCAGACACCTCATTTTAATGCCCTCCTCTTCACCCGGTTTGACTGAAGTCCATGGTAAATGTCCCTTTGGCACACAGAGTTTTGGGCTTCTGTGAACAGAAAGAAAGCGAGTGAAGCACCTGTAAAATGTATATTTCATATTTAGGTATATGAAATATAAATAGCTGTGTCTAGGTATGCGCGTTCACCCACCTACAAAGAGAATAAATTTGATCTTTCAACTTTACTGAGAGGCGCTCAGAATGTTCTGGGATCTATGAGGTAAAGCTTCGCTTGGTTAGAAAGTGATTAAAACAAATCCTTCCATTTAGTTAAAAAATATCTTGGAAGTTGGTGATATCAGGGCACCTACTTACACACTGACAGACAGACAGACACACACACACATACACACCCCACTGCCAAAACTTTCAACCAAAATTGGTGGTCTGGCCTGGTTATCTCAGACACATCTGTTGCTTCCCAGGAGGTGTGAAGTCTCCTCCATCAGAGCGTGCACATGCCCAACATGTTTTTCCTGCAAGTTTTTCATCCCGTGAGATATGCCTGTAAATTCATCCTAACAAAGAAACTGTCACTGGCATTGCAAGGTGTTAAAATCAGATCACAGCCCCTGGCTCATCCTTTTTGATGGTCTGTTCTTTCCAAGATCAGTAGGTGTTAGAGGCAGAGGCGCACTGAGTGCAGAGAGGCTGTCGGAAGTGTGGTTTTCCCGCTACCCGTGGTCTGCTAGTTGCAGGTGAGCTTCATTAACCGGTAGCGAGCCGGCGTCTGTGGGGTGGGCGAGGCAGCCTGCCGGGTGTTCTGGCGCCCTCGGGGCTTTGACCCACTCTCATTACGGGAGCTTTTACCTGTCTGGGGCTGAAGTGGTGCTGCCGAGCTCTGCCCCGCGTCTTCAGTTTAAATTTAGACCGCCCTCCCCAGGAGACGCCAAAAGACCTGTTCCCTCTCGAGAGGGACGAGCTTAAAGTAGAGGCTTCTGCCAGGGGGAGTGAAGACATGGTTTTTCCTCGGTGTATTTTTTGTTTTCTATCATTAACTTTTTCTTATATTTTACTAAAACTGACCTCATCATTTCAAACGTGGGAATCTAGTTTTATCATCTTTTTCCATAAATATTACTTGTATATATACTCATATTATATGTGTGGTAGGGTTTTGGGGGGGTTGGGAAGAAAGATGCCTCATTTTGAAACCTAAAGGGGGGAATAAGAAAAGCCCTTTGTAATATATTGCCATATTATCACTAAATCCCCTGACAGTTGTGACATAGACGCAAGTCACCTGTCACTTAAGCTTGAGGTCTCTTTAATTTTCTCCTGGAATTCGCACCAGGCTGTCTTTAATTTGAGGCCTTTATTGGAATTCTGAAACCTCTCTGCCTCCCTGGCTCTCAGATCTATTCTGAGAGCTGTTACAGAATGTATACAATAACCAACAGAGGGATTCAGAGAGGGCTGCAGCTCTGTTTATTTAACACTCTAGAGGGATTTTTGTGCTTATTCGGTCCTGGCTGCCCGGCTTTCAATATCGCTTTGACAACCATTCTGCCCTTCTCATTAATTTTAAACAGTTAAAACACAGGAAAAAGAGGAAAAAGTTTTCATTATTAAAGTGCTTTACTTTTTAATAACAGAGGATTCTGTCCGCCAGGGGAAAGGGCATCCTCACTAATTTCACATTCATATTAAAAAAAAAAAACGCAGGCAAGGTGACAGTTGTGCTGCTGAGATGGCTGAACGAAGGAGGGCAGTGGAGAAAGTTTGCGTCTCACATCAGTTTAGAGGGTGAAAAACCCTTGTTAATGATAACAGCAAACGTCCACTTTGGTAGCACAGCTCCTGAGTGACTTTTCTCTTGACATTTTAGCGGCTAGAACCCTTAGGGGGACCGTGTACTGTGAAACCAGCTAGACTGTCATCAGCCACACAGGTAGCAGGGATGATTTGACTGCACTAAAAACATTTTCAGGTTGTTAAGTCTCTATTAATACAGAGATGATGTCGACCCAAAGAATGAAGCTCTATGTCCCCTCCCCTTTGTCCTTCCTCTCCAGCCTTAAAAGTGAAAGGAGACTCAGGGCACCTGGGTTGGGCAAACACCAGCGCTCTTGCCCTGTCCTCCGAAGGTGGAGGAGGTGGTCCGGGTCCCCCTGGCTTGGTTGGCCCCAGGGGCCCAACTGGGGGCAGTAGAGGTAAGATGCTACCACTCACGTCGTCAGCGTTATTTGGCTTCTGGGCTGCGGACCGGTGTTCTTTTGGGTCTCGTGCAGAAAACGTATGTTTGTCTTAAGATATAGGAGATAAAAATCACTACATTTTGGGGAGAAAGGAAATGTTTTCAGGGGAGCTCTTAAGAGGTGAAAAGAAAATAATTTATGTTTAATTAGCATTTTCCATCTGTAGAGTTTTTTACTGCATAGGTCTAGGGTGTTTCTGCACACATTCAGGCAGGCTTTGAATGGGGCTTGCCAGGAAAGCCTGCTCTGTAGTAGGTTCCTGGGAACTCAGCTTGCTGGTTATGGGCATAGAGAATGAATCCAAAAATTGCCAGTCAGCCTCTATAGAACTTGGGGCCAGATCGTTGGAATGCGCTTGAAGAGGAATTGTCATTACCCACTGAGGAGTAGTGGGAAAGAAAATTTGTAGGAGATACAGATTTTGTTTTGAAAACGGGCTGTGTTCAGTGATGTTCTAAATGCCTGAGTTGGACTTGATAAATTTCAAGAGTTTCTAGTGGTCTTTCATTTTGAACATGTGATAAGAGGTCACAAAGAAAAGTAAGTAAATAAACAAACCTAGTCTGCTCTCTCACAAAGCCATCCTCATCTTTGCTTGACTTTAACATCTTTATAGCTCCCTTTTTTCCCTAGTAATATTGAAAGGATTACCCTCGTTGGCCCCTAGGTGGTTACTGTGTGATTTTACTGTTATTAAATCTATTATAAACTGCTTCATTATTCCTGACTTCGACTCTGTCTCTCCTTTAATCCTTCCGTCACCCTCCCAGAAATCCCATGCTGTTGGCCCCCAGGAAATCCGAGAACGAGCCACGGTCTTACAGACAGTATTTGAAGATTACGTGCACTCCAGCGAGAGGACTGTCTCCTGGGCAAAGAAAGGTCAGTTAGTTTCTTAGGTGACTGTGGAGTAGAGAACCCAGGAGGGTGCTAACCCCTGCCCTCCCCCTTCTCCTCCATGTGCTGAGAGGCCAACTAGGGTCTCTGCCCGCCAGCAAAGCCTTCCATCTCTGTATTTTGCAGGGTTTGGAAGCAGACATAGAAGGCTTTAAAGTGATATTAAATGTTAATTTTATCCTTTCCCTTCTTGGGCACAAATGAAGCTTTATCTTGGCTTATGTCAAGACTAGGTCTTTGACCCAGCAACTTGGATCTGGGGGATCCATATTTCTGTCTTTGGGCACCAGCTGGAGGATCTACGAAGTGTCAATAGAGGTCGTTGTGGGAATCCAAATTAGAGTGGAAGGTAAGGGCCAGAAGTATCAGACCTAAGTGGCTCCTATTTGAAGGATGCAAAAAAAAAATGAAAAAAATGTTGAGGCAGGACTATACTCTACAAAGCAAATTTCTAAGAATTGTATAAAAGAGTTAGATATTGGTTCAACATTCAGAATTTTTTAGGATAAGTTGGCCTCTGGCATCCAGTTATTAGCTATGGACATAACAGTGTGTCTTGAGGGAGGAGCATTAGCTCTGGACACTAGGTGCCTTCTCCAACTGTGTTGTCCCGACTGGGGACTGACTCAGGTGCTAATGGAGGAGCCACAGTTCTTTCTGTTAGTTCCTTGACACTTAGAGAAGAATGTCAGGATGCTTAGCCAGTAGTAGAACTGTGTCTCAACCTTTCTTTTTCTTAGAAGTAGTATTTTCAGTCATTCTTTCAACCATAGTTATTGAGTGGGCATTCTTCTAGGTACTCCAGATGTGTGAGGGATCAGAGCAAACGTCCCTTCCTCTGTGGGGCTAACTAATGTGATGACAGCCACAGGTGCCATGCGATAAATGCAGATACACAAGAGAGCTTGTTCAAGGTGGAAAAAGTCGAGTGGGGCAAAGGGAAAGGAAGGGATGCTGAGCAGCAGCGGAGCAAGCCGCGGTGGTGGAGCCTGCTGAGGCAAGGGCAGCAGCCAGGGTGGGGAGCTCCAGGAAGGCAGCGCAGGAGAAAGAAAATGAGGCAGAGTCCTAGGGTTTAAAGGCTACTGCTAGGTTTGGGGATTTACCGGGAGAGAAATGGGCACCATTGGAGAGCTGTGAACCTTGTGGTGTGATGGAACACAGGCAGAAAGATATTCTGGCTACTGTGTGAGGATAGATCCTGGGGTGAGGACACCAGGGAGCCCAGGCACTGTCCAAGTGTGTGATCAGGAAGTGAGAACCTGTTGGCAAGACTGGCAGTGTAGCCCATTGGTCGAGCACCTGCCTAGCATGTGCAAGGCTTTAGGTTTTTTTGGTTTGTTTTTTTTTTGAGACAGGGTCTCACTTTGTAGTTCAGACTGGCCCTGAGCTCACTATGGAGCCCAGGCAAACCTCAAACTCAGCAATCCTCCTGCCTATGCCTCCCGAATGCTAGAATTACAGGGTAAGACACCATGCCCAGCACTGTGGTATGTGGTATTGATTGCTGGTGGGCGTGAGTCACTACACCCAGCATTGTATGTGGTTACCAAGGATCGAACTGAGGACCTTGCGCTTGCAAGGCAGGCACCAGAACCCTGAGCTAAATCTCTGGCCCTGGGTTTGGTTTTATAGCACCACAGCCACAACAGAAAAGGTTACCAAATATTTTTGGATAACTGTTAGACCTTCAGCACATGATAAAAGCCATGTTTGGTTGTCAGAAAACTCAAATCAGACTGCAAAAAATGAAAAAGTCACGTAGTTGCTACTGATACATAATTAGTATGTATCTTTCTAGTCTTTTCTCTAATAATATCTTGTCTTAGCATTTCTGCAACATGAACTAAACAATTCCTAAGGGTTTTCTCAAGAACTTGCCTCGAGGAGGACTGAAATGTCTCAAGAGAAATAAAATTTTTGTTATACTGTGACTTTTTTCTTTTTTGAGACAGCCTCTGGGTTTGTAGTTCAGGCTGGCCTTGAGCTCACTATGTAGCCCAGGCAAGCCTCGAACTCAGCAATCCTCCTGTCTCTGCCTCCCGAGTGCTGGGATGACAGGCATGAGCCACCATACCCGGCACTGTGGTATGTGGTACTGATTGCTTGTGGGTGTGAGTCACCACGCCCTGCATTGTTGTATGTGGTTACCGGGATCAAGCCAGGGACCTTGCGCTTGCTAGGCAGGCACTGGAACCACTGAGCTAAATCTCCGGCCCAAGGCTTGACCTTTGATGAAAGGTTGGCAAAGGCCAGAGTAAAGTTTTTCAAGATGGTGCCACATGTCTGTACCCTCCACACTCTGGAAAGCTGAGGCAAGAAGATCCCAGCCTGGGCAACTTAGTGACTTAGTGAGACCCTGCCTCAAAGAAATATTCAAAAAGAGGCCAGGGATGTAGCTCAGTGTGAAGGCCTGGGTTCACTCCCCAGTCTCCCACCAGCAAAGTAAAACCAAGTTTCAAGGAGAGATAAATCAGGCCAGGCATGGTGGCTCACATCTGTAATCTCAGCACTCAGGAGGCAGAGGCAGGAGGACTGCTGCAAGTTCGAGGCTTGCCTAGGCTACATTGTGAGTTCAGGGCCAGCCTGAACTACAAAATGAGACTGTCTCTCAAAAAAGTGAAAAAAAAAAAAATAGGGAAAAACCCACACCATCATATTTGATTTTGATGTCACTAGTGTTTTGGAAATTTTGTTGGCATGCAGCTATTTCAATCCTGAGGGGGTAAGTAAAAGTCACAGGAAATAATCCTTACAACGTGGTGTGTGTTTTCTCTGATCTTAACCATTACCATTAAATTTGCTCAAGAAACAAGCAGAGTTACCTGTCCTCTGCTGAAGGGATATTGGAGCAGATCCACTCCCCAACATCTATGTTCCACAAAGGAAATACATGTGTAATTTCCCTTATTTGCTAGTTGATTTCCACACCAGACTGATCAGGGCTAGAATGGAACCTCTCTGGTAGGTCTCAGGTATCCCACCTCGCACAGGAAGCTCCTCACTGTTATACAGCGTGCGCATTCCATAGGTATGAGGACACACGTGCCTATCTGCCACCCTAAAGGAACTGATTTACACTGCAGAGACAGCCACTACACCCTAGAAGTTGAACTCTCTTTTGCATTTCAGTCTGCATATGCAAATTCCCAAAGACTGACTTGCTTTCCCTTTTATGCCATTTCAGGACCCGCCTCATGAATAATTAACAAAGCAGCTGGCTTTTGCCTTTATGGCAGAAAACTAGTTGGAAACTGGGCCAAGTATGCATTTGTTTTCCTTTTGCATTTTCTGACCCAGTCATTGTTAATAACCAACATTTAATTGTTGTCAGTTTTCAGAAGCACTTAGCCCCCTTTTTCTCTCATTTCTTGCATCTTTTAGCTGGGGATTCAGGTTGCAAAAAAAAAAAAAAATGGTGACAAAAGTTTGAATTCCATGCTCCTGAAGTAAAATTTAGGAGAACTAAGTCTCCTGCCTGCACAGGGCACTGGTCCCATAGCTTAATCCACTCCCTCTCTGAAGTGCAGGATTCCATCTGTAGCATTCCTGCCTGTGCTTGGAAGGGGTGCTTCCCAGAACCTGGAAAACCCATGCCACTGGTCACTGGACTTCCTCCTCCTTCTGTGGGATCAGGTGGTTGGACACTTGGGAAAAGGGCTTGTCTTTGAGAGGACTAGGGCCAGCTCTTCCTTCCCCGCCTCCCTGGGGAGGTCTGCGCTTGGTGTGGGGCAGGAGAGCCTGCAGGGCAGAGGCTGGCACATGGAGGGTGCCTTCACCTTCCAGCAAGGGGTCTTCACCTTCCAGGGTGCTCGCTGTGCCCCTTCCTGCCTTCTTAGAGCTCGTCCGTAACACAACTCCCATTCCCAGCACAGATGGCCAGGACTCAAGAAGGACAAGAGTGTCCACCTAGGGTATTTTAAAGAGATAGCCTCTAATTTGCCTTCCTAGAATAGTTGGCTAGAAATAGGAATCTACATCTACAGAGCACTGGCCATGGAATTGCCAGTTACTGCATCCATCACCCTGCTTAAGTGTCTTCTCCTCAGTACCTCTCCACTTTCTGCTGTGCTGGTCCCACGGCCCCATCCCTTCTGCACATTTCTAGACACTGCCAACAGGAGCCACTTCCTGCCCCTGTGGCATGAGAAACGCCTGCTTCTCTGAATTACCCAAATACAAGAGTCCATGCAAGTCTGCAAGGACAACCAACTGTCGCTATCCCCAGCGAGACAAGAGTCTTGAGGACAAGGAGGTTTAGTAAAATATGCAGTGTGAAATGCTGCCTCACCATTGTCTGGGGAGAAAACACTTCCTGCCATTGTTGGGCGAACTCATTATCCCTGCGAAGCTGTTAGCTGGCCGCCTGTGTCTCCCGGGGCTGACATTTCCATACTCTCCACACTTCAGGACTGGTGTGGAGAGGGCGATAGGGTGGTGAGCAGGGCAAAGCCTATGCAGAGGAGTGGTAGGAGGTGGGCAGAGCTGGGCCAGGCTTGGGGTCACCATGGTTTACAAGTGCAGACAGCTTGGCTCGGTGGGTCTCATGTTTCAGACTAGGGCAAGGGTTAGGGAAAGGAAGGGAGGTCGAGAGGAGGCGCGGGTCTCCACTGCCAGCCCGGAGGAACCTGAGTGTGTGGCTCTGGGGCTCAGCCAGTGCCAAGACCCTCGGAACAGTGCAGCCACTTGAACGCTCTCTTTGAAAAACCTAGTCCCTAGTTATTAAAAAGGGGCGTAACATGGATTTATAGAGGGGTGCAGAGGAGTTGTCATGGTTATTATTTCTCATCGATTGGGAAAAGGAGTTCACTTTGCTCAGTAAATAGAGCTTTGATGGATTCCCAGGATCCTTCCAGGAGCTGATCTGCTAAAATGACACTTTTTATTACTGTTCATAAACGCCGATCTCCAGGTGCTGCCGGGATATTAATGTCTAAGCTATGGGCAAACTTGCCAGTCCAGTGGCTCAACAAGCAAGGTGCGGCAGGCTGGTAGCTAGTGCCTGCTGTACCCGCAGTGCAGCGCTGGGCCCTGGCTAGCCTGGCTTGGGAGCAGGCCTTAGAAGTCATGGGCAGGGACAGGGAGCAGAGCACTCCGGCTCACTCCCCTGCCCCGCTGGAGGGAGAACCAGGGAGATGTGGGTCTCCACTGTTGGTTCTCCACACAGAAGCCAGCAGGGTTTGGGAAAGTCTTTCCTCCCCAAATGCTTCGCTAAGGCGGAAAGCAGAGCAAAAGCGTCGTCCCCAGGACCAGGCCTGTCTTTTCTCTAGCCAGCACTGGGGTCCAGGGAAAGATCCCTTTTTCTAACTCAGCTGGGGCTGCAGCTTTCCTCTTGGAATGTTGGGTGGACTGTCAGCAGCCCTGTGGGCTGAGCCCCTTCCGGAGCCATTTTGGTAACTGATTGTTCTTTTCCCTTTTTAGAGTCCTTGCATGTGGAAGCACTGTGCTGGTCAGTTGTAGATGCCCTTAGCTCAACCGTGAGTGTAACACAGTCGAGCATGCGGGTGCCTGGTCCTGGCTGCACGTGGCGGGAGCTGAGGCAGAGCTGTGTAGAGGGAGACGACTCTTTACTTACGCGGAGCCGTTACTCAGCAGGGGGCAGCTCTTGGACTTCCCGCACTGTAGACTCTTTGCGTGCATTAACTATTCTAAAAACTGTTCTTTGATCAGGACATATTTTTCCTTAATTCTCAAGGATTTCTTCATTTTTATAAGAAAATGATGCCCTGTGTTGATCCTCTAGTTTCCGCACTCATTCTCACCTTGTTCACATACAACAAACTCTCGTCACTTGCCAGACACTGTGCCCGGCTCTGAGACAGTGACAAAGAAGATAGCAGTGCCGCCCCCCCGCCAGGTCCACAGAAGCACTTCAGTAATGTCAGATTTTATTTGTTTATTCAAGTTACAATTGTGGCCATAGTTTGTTTAGGAATTCTAAAACTACAAAGCAGTATAGCTTCATACTGTGATATTGTGACTCTTCTGGTTGTGTCCTGTTGCCCAGCACCGTGGACAGGGAAGCCAGCTGTGGCAGCACACACCTGTCATCCCAGCCCTCTGGGAGTCTGAGGCAAGAGAACCACAAGTTTGAACCTAGTCTTCACCATAGTCAAACCTTGTCTCAAAGTAGGAAATAAAAAGGGCTGGAGTGTAGGTTAGCACAGAGGGCTTGGGACCTCTGGCCTCAGCCCTGACCACTTCCCTCTTGCCTTTCTTCCAGCTCTGCAGTCTTTCCTCGGCGCCTATGCCACCTACCCCAGGGAGCTGAAGCACATCTTCCACGTGCGGGCCCTCCACCTTGGGCATGTGGCTAAGAGCTTCGGGCTGAGAGATGCTCCCAGGAACCTTAGCGTCTCAGCCGTGCAGAGGGGGAAAAGGAAGCTGAAAAGGTAAGGTGAGCAAAGTTTATTGGTGGCAGTGGCTGGAAATCAGATGGGCATAGAGAGCTTGATTAAGGTTAACAACGTGAGATTATCTGGCAAGCTAAGAGGCACAGGGTCCCCTCTTCCATTGTTGGTTTTTGTGATAAGTTATCACTATTCTGCCTGTCTTTCAATACAATAAGCTCTCAGACCTAGAGGAAAAAAGTACCTGATTGGCTGAATGTCGATGTATCTCCTGCTGGCCCCGATGCAGTTGAGCTTAATGAGCAGCAGTCAGACCTGCCCCCAAGAGTCGCCAGGGGCTTGCCACATCTCCTGGGATTAGTCCTGGTAGTAGAGCCTGACCTTGGGACATGGTCAGCATGAGTGGCAGAGCTTTGGGTTCAGGAAGCTGCTGATGCCCAGATCCCCAACATGCTGGCTTCTAGGTGGCACCAGCTGGGCACCACCTGCCACTCTCCACGGTGCTGAGTAGTTATATAAGTGAGGGCAGTGACTCCTCTCCTCTCTTCAGACAGAGCATGTTCCCAACTGCCGAGGGTCCACTAGGATAGAGGGGCATTCGGGGGGTTTGCCCTGTCGGGTGGGTGCTAGCCCTGGGTCCAGCCTCACATAGTAAGAAGTTTCTACAAGGTCTTTCTTTCCTCACTGAACAAGAGCTCTAGAGACCCCGCACGTGCTCTGTGGAGAGCCCCATGTTATTACCCAGCCTCGAAGTATGGGACATGGCAAAGAAATGTTTCTTGCACTGTCCTGCATTTCCATATGGAATCCTGAGTGCTACGGTTCCTGCATTATCCACCCTCCTTTCTGCACTGGTCTTTGGGACAGCAGTCTTTAGAGCCAGGGACTTGCATTTCAGCTCCGCTCCATTCTGTTTTGGCCTATAACTTCTCTACGTCTCAGTGCCTCGGTTTCCTCAACCACAAAACAGGATTGCTTCTTGCATCACAGTTCAGTGACACACGTGAATCACCTTTTGAAGATGCAGGGCAGTCAGATAGCTGGAAATCAGGTGAATCAAGACCCTGGGATGCCCAGCTTGATCTGCCCCGGACTTGACATGGACAGGGCTCTTTGTGACCATACAGTGCTGCTAACTCTAGTTCCAGTTTGGGGAACTGTTACGATGCTTGGTTTTTTCCCTCATAGTCACTCCTCTCATGTAGAACAGTACTCCCGTGATTCTGTGCGGCGGCGCCCCCAGTGCTGCCATACTCTGACACCCACCTGAGACGGGCACGCGGGCTCTGCTATCTTCCTGGCAGTGCAGAGGAGGGCGGCCCAGCTGGGAGACCCCTGCCTGACCTGCCCTCTTGGATCCAGGAGGGCCAAGAGCCTCGGTGCTGACCCTTGGCAGGGCTGGGCCTCTGTCTTGGACTTGGCTTCTCCCTCTCTGCGCTTACCATAGAGCAGGCAGTTAGACCACGAGAACGCTGTGCAGCCTGTGTCCAAGAGTGGCCTCGTAACGAGAAGCCTGACCATACTGCCGCCATTTCTGAAATGCCGATTCTTTGGGAGGTGGTGGGACTAGACCTGCCAGATGATGACTATTAAGAGACACATCTCTGTTTATTCCTCTTCCCTAAATAAATAGAATCACAATAGTTTATTACTAGCAGATGATCTACAATTATGACTTGAAATTTCATTAGCAAGTGTTAAGCCAGCTAGCAGCTCTCCAGGCTGTCTGCAGTCCTGCCCAGATCCTGGGAAGCTGGGCAGGAGGCAGTGGGGCGGGGGAGTTGGAGGCGGCATTGTCCTTACCTTGAGAAGCCGCTGGGGAGAGAGCAACCGCCGTCTCCTGCCTCGGCTGACCCTGGCTAGCAGATGGGCACCAAGACCACTATACCCCTGTGAGCAGGGGATTTACAGGCTTTATTCAGGGAAGAATGGGCTGATTAGCCGATAAAGAGCATGTAAGATGGTATGGGGCAGCCTTTGATGTCTGGCTGGCGCGGCAGGGAGCCGGGCAGTGAATGACAGCAGTGTGTCACAGGATTACTCCACCGTGACAGTGGCGCTCTCTGTTCCTGCCATGTCACCACTGTTTCAGCTACTCTTTCCCTTGTTGCGCCCTTCTTTTGAAGGCATTTCTGCCCACACTCACCCGCCCTGCCTTTCTAATGCAGGAGGCACCGGAGGGTCCAGTGGGTACCTTTTTGTACTAGGGAGTCTTGTCACTCCTGGAGGAGCGGTGACTTCGCAGCTAATCTGCACATGGACCGTATAATTGTGGTCAGGGCAAGTGGCAGAGAACCTGACAGATTGTCCACACCTCAGTCAGGGCTCAACCAAATGCCAGTTGCTGCTTTTTGAGAACTGGAAAGAAACGTCCATTAAAGCTCACAAGGTGCAGAGAGAGGTGCCTTGGCTACCATTATTGTTCTGCCTGCAACGTTGCCTCTGAAATCTGTCAAGGCAGAAAATGGGCTCTTTATGTTTCATGCGAATGAGTAAATAGGAACACTAAATTCTCTAAACTCTTCACTTTTCAGCCTGTGGTGTTTTCCACCGCAGTAATTAAACACTGTGCAAACCTGTGATACCTCAGACTGGACCCGTCGGGCTGAGAAAAGCCCATCTCACCCGTCATCACACGGCTGGAAGGTGTGCGCTGAGGGAGGGCGGGTCAGCACCCTGGTGACCACGAGGCACCTCCAGGCAGGGTCAGAGGGGGTGTCCTCTCTCCCATTGCCTTTAACCCTGTACCCAGCCACTTTCAGAAGAAGAAAATAAATAGTTAACATCCCTAAATGAGATCTTTATCACCAGGTCTCTGTCGACTTCTGCAGTCCTCATTCTGAGAAGGAACAGTTAATGCTTCCCCTGCGCGTAAATACAGTTATAGTCACAAAACCTCTTCTGACACCTACACACAAACCTGTCAAAACAGCCCCTCCCTGAACTCCTACACAGACATGTACACGGGGAGTTAGTGCTGTTGGTAAAATATTGAATGGCCCCTTAGCAACATCCATCACAAAAACAGTATTTCCCTCCCGTGAAATGCAGCTCTTATTTTGAAGCTATGTAGATTCAGCAGTTTCTGAGAAGCAAAGGTAACATACTCCAAAATCGCCATCTTTCCGGGCAACACAGAGGCCCAGAGCTGTCTGCCTGCAAGCAGAGTTGTGTTGTGTGCTGGGCTGTCTGTCTGTCGGGGCTGCTGTGCTCATGCGCAGAGCGGGTCCGCCAGGTGTGCTGCTGCAGAGGCCACGGCTCTCACACTGTCCCACGCCTGTGCAGAGAGCTCCGCGAGGTAGAGGTCAGGGTGCCCGAAGATGGTGTTTTGTGAGACATGGAAGAACGAGTCCACCCACTGTGCCCACCCAGCTCCCATGAGTCAGCACCGCATTCCCCAAGCTGAAGGTTTTGCATAGCTAGTTAATCAAGACTGGTTTTGCCCAGTTTCCATCTGTGTCTCTCTGCCATGTCTTGGTCCTCAGAAACGTCTGGGATGGTGGCACTATTAGTAGGGAAAAAACGTCTTCAATTGTTGACTATTCTTACAACCTCATCCTATTTACATAAATGTTCTCAGACCATCCTAGCGAAATGTTACTCGCTGGTTTGTGATGTTACCAGCTAAGGAAAGCAGTGTGTAAAGAGGGTCGTCCTCCCGCTGCGGTTCCTAGATGTGGTGAGCTTGCCGCAGACTGGCCCCAGAGGCGGCGTCACAGCGCAGCCACCTTACCACGCTATACTTACTAGCCCCTGCACTTCTCAAGTCCCAGACCTGTTTTTTGTTTGTTTATTTATTTGTTTTATTCCTAAAATAAGTAAATACCCTTGAAGAAATCCTATGTGGGAAGCAGATTGTATCGTACCGGACACGCTGCCAGAGTCTTCCTATCTGAACTATCGAACTGCTCCTCGCCAAGTGCACACGGAGGTTGTGAGAGCTCTGGGTCTGGCCTTCTTCACCTTCGAAGGCCCTGCTGTGTCACTCACTTGTTCCCTAAAGCGCCCAGTGCCCGCAACGGCGCTGTGACGCCAGGAGCTGTTCCCTAGCACTCTCCCTTGCTTCCTGCCATGGTGGTGTCTGGTTGCTGCTTGTGTCCCCTGTGCCTCTGGGCAGGTTACGCGGCCTCTCTGTGCACCGGTCCGCTGGCCTCTCAAAGTGCGGTACTCAGGGCTCACTGTCTTCACGGGCTGAACCAGCTGTGGAACATGAACATCACCGCGGTGCCCGGTGTGTGGGGACCGGAGCCCTGGTGGCCGTGGCAGTGGCCCCGTGGCTGTTGCTTCCTCCCCAGCACCGCAGTGTCGTGGGAGTGGGAGGGCAGTGTGCGGGGCGGACGCAGGCCCCAGAGCCATCCCCGAGAGCCCCTCGCATGCCCAGCCTGCCGGGAGGGTGTGCTGAGGGGCTGCGGTTGCATCTCCCCATGAGGCAGCATTCTCGCCATCAGGAGCAGCTCGCCTGCCAGTTTTTACGTGGCATTTACAACCTTCCTAATATCACTTAATTAGCTGAAGGCAAACCTGGAATCTTGCCCACTGTGAAGATTTTCTTGATTTTATCGAGCCAGTTATCGTTCTGTAAAAAACAGATTGGCCAAACATGAGCTCAGAGGCTGGACAAAGCTGCAGTTGGAACCCAGAGGCTATCTCTGCTCAGCCGCCACCGCACCAGAGTCACAGCGCTCCTCAGGCCGTCTCGCAGTGTCCAGCTCCACTGGACCCACCTTGACGCGTCTCCTCCCGTGGCTCCCAGCAGCCTCCACCCAGCTCTTTGACTCTTCCAGACCCTTAAGCACCTCCTCGCAGGTCTCCCTGTGGCCTCCGTCTAGGCAGGCAGATCTCCACAGCTCTGCCCACCAGCCCTGGGGAGAAGCCTTTCATTGCTCTAGAGATGGAAACAAATTTTAGCAACACTCCCTCCAGGCCGTGGCCTGCCTTGCTCACCTTTTGGGCTCACCGACACTCCATCCCTCATCCTCCTCTGCCCAGCCCTTCCTCGGGGATGTCTGCCGGGCCAGCCCTCCGTGCACCTCTCAGTGGCTGTTACCCTTGGTCTCCAGAGAGCCTCAGAGTAGAAACCCACTGGCCTCTCCATGTGGCGCCCTCCGCTCTCACCGGGCACGGGGGTGATAGAAGCCGAAAGTGTGGTGCAGCTCTAAGAGGAAGGAGACGGTACTGATAAGAAGGAGGAATTCCTCTTTGTAATTTAGTGAGTCCTGGTTGAAACCACATCCTTCAGAGCCCCACCAGCCCCTTGGCAGTCTGTCCTGAGAGCAAGCTGGGCCTGGCTGTCTTCCAGGCAGCCAGAGCGGCCCCAGAAAGGCCAGCATGGCCCACGTGTCCTTTCTGCCTGGTGTCCAGGGAGGGAAGGCCTGGTCCTTGGCTCAGCACACAGTGATGGGTGACTTCATGAAGTGTTTCTCCACCCTACAAGCTCAGCCTCACCACCAGTAGGAGCCCTTGGGACAGAGGGACCTGGGATGCTGAAAGAGAGTCTACTGGGAGCCCCGCGGGGTGCAGGGCCCAGGTCCCAACCCAGAAGCTGGGATCGTGAGGCATCCATAGAAGTGGTCCTCAGCTTGACCCAACAGCAGCCCTGGGATGGGAAGTACGTCCCCGAGCAGGTCATAGGGCGTCCAAACGCAGGGAGGCAGTGAGGTACTTGCTGGCTGCTGACACCTGTCATTCAGGGGCGAGTTCGGATAGGCCTTTCCACGCGTTACAGACGGGGGTGTGTTGGTGTAGCCACTCTGCCACGGAGCTGAGGTTCTCATAAAGCACGTGAGCAGAGGAAGGAAGGGCCGGGAAGACAGCTGCAGGGGTGCTTGGGTTCTAGCCGGTGGAGCGCCCCGCGTGTGCTCGCGGGCAGCTGAGCACGGGCCATGGCATGGGCACGCTCCCTCTGCAGTCAGGCGCTGTTCAATTATGACTCGCACATGCAGCTTTCTACATTTGGCCTTTTGCTTCTACCATAGTTTTTTTCTATCTGACACCGTGCAATTACCAGCTTTCCGCCTCCGAGTGGAACAAACACACCCTCACCCCCACCCGGCTAATGAGGCGATTAGAGGGATTTCGCAGTGACCCTGGGCTTCCTCCACACCTGGGTCACCTGCAGCCAGCAGGAGCCACGGGGTGTGCTTTCAGTCACGCAGCCAGGCTGACAACAAAGAGCAGGAGCCCCGCCCGACCCTCCTGGGAGGATGCTGGAGACACTGCCACTCTCTGCTGGAGCCGTCCAAGCACCGGGATTGGTTGTGGCTGGCCTCGCAGACTGGCAGACACCAGATGCGGAGCCTGTGACTGGAGAGCCTGCTCTCTAGCGGACCAGCTCTGCCTGTGCTCTCTACTGCCTGTTGGAGGACACAGCCGTCCCCCTGTTGTCCCTGCCTCCTGGTCCTCCCTCACCCAGGCCCCTTTCCATGGAGCCCCTTCCCTCAGTAGTCAGTGCATGTCCCAGCCCCCTGCATCTCTGTAGCGTAGGAAGCCAGGGCCTTTCCAACTGCTTCTGACCTGTATAAAATGGCTTTGGTCTTTTTCATCCTGGTCCTCACGTTGTATAACAAGCAGCAGTCCGAAATGTGATGTTTTAACTCGCTGATGGCCAAGAGGAGAGATGCAGTTTGAGAGCCAGCATCCCAGAATGACAGGCGACGCGTGTGCGTGTACGTTCCAAGGTCTCCGGGGTCGAGACAGCGGCTTCTCTGTTGCGGGCACGTGTGTGCCCTCTGCCGAGCCGAGCTCTGCCTGTGCCCCGTCCCACAGAGTCTTCCGCCTCCCTGGACCAGCCAGGGACCTGCAGTAGACTGAGCCACTCGCTGCGCGTGTCCTTCACCCCGCTGGGGCGCTGCGGGCTCCCGCAGTCAGCGTGGCGCTGAGTGACATGTATACAAATTGGGTTAAGGGTATTTTTTCATAGGAACAGATTATTCCATGCAACCAAAGCAGTGGACTTGGAGCAGCAGACGTTTTCATTGCACATATGGAAGAAGTGGGTTTGAAGCCATCAGAGTCGTGAACCCTGGGGCGGGTTGTGCGGCTGTCTGTTCCCTGAGTGGCTGGCATGAGACGCTCAAGAAGAGATGGATGTAGGCGAGGTCTGGCTCTCATCTCGCGCCCAGTTTCCTCCAGGCACAGAAGCACAGTGGAGCAGGAGCGGAAGCCTGAGCTATAAAGTTGGACATAGCTAAATTTGACCGCGCCGTGGCCTCCAGCAATAGCCTGTCTGTGAAGCCGGTGCCGTACAGGCCTTGAGTTGTCTCCTGGCAGGTGGCAAAGACCGGAACGCGTGGCCTCCTGGGAAGTACTGAGCTCAGAGAGTGCTCCTCACTGCCCTGGCCTGGCTCTCGCTCGCTGTCCCCATCACTCCCCCAGCTGCTTGTGTGACCCTGCATCCAAGTGACTTGCCCATCCGGTGGTGTCCATCCCGGGGAGGCCCTGCCCACTGTGACAGCTCCGGAAAATGAACCCGAACAGGCCGCTCGTTTCCGCCCTTCGGTCTTGAGATCCAGGTACTGCACACAGGTGATTTCCAAACAGACAAGGAAGGTGGCGAGTGGGCTGGATGTCTGGGGGCCGTCTTAGCTCCTCCCTTGTGCCTTTTCCGTGTTGTTGATATGAATGGTCAACAGCTTATCCTTTGGTCAATGGGTGAGCTGAGAGTGGAGGGTGTGTCCTATACCCTTGGCCAGATGGAGAAGATAAGTCTGCTGTACTGCACAGCCCTGGTGTCTCAGGCTGCCACACAGCCGGCATCTGGGGCATTTATCATGGCCGCCTGCAACCACCCAGGCATCAGTGGAGGCTGCCCAGTGGGAGTGGAATACACAGTGGGCACATGGACATCATGTGGCAGGGCACTGGCCTCCACGACTGCCATTCGCTCTTGCCCTCCTGTGGCCCTGTGATTCCCCCTGTGCACAGGTAGCAAGACTGCCCGGTGCAGACAGCTGTCTGCAGGGTGGAGCTGTGAGCTGCACCCAGGCCTTCCAGTTCTAGGTCACAACTTGCCAGCTAAACCCATGCCTTTGCCTGTGGTGGTCCATGTCACCCTTCTTCTAAGAGCAAGACCTCAGGGCAAGCACAGTAGCAGGTGCCTGAGATTTCAGCACTTTGGGAGCCTGAGGCACAAGGCCCACAAGTGTAGGCCCAACCTGCACAACTTAGACTCCGTCTCAAAAATAAAAAAAGGTGGGCTGGGCATGGTGACTCACACCTGTCATCCCAGCACTTGGGAGGCAGAGGCAGGAGAATTGCTGAGTTCGAGGCTGGCCTGGGCTCCATAGTGAGCTCAGGGCCAGCCTGAACTACAAAGCGAGACCCTGTCTCAAAAAACTAAAAACAAAACAAAAAAACAGATAAGACAGACCCAGAGGGCTGAGGTCTGGGTTTAGAGTGGGGTTCTGCCTGGACTTGTCAGTCTCAGTGTTTTCAGGGCCTGGTCATACACTGTCAAACTTATTCGGCAACTGCCATGTGTCTTCCCGTCACTCTGCATGGAGAAGTGGGAGGTAAAGCCATTGTGCCTGCTTCCCTGTACATGACCCTGTCTCGTGCCACTGCTCGGTCTTCCACGGGGTCCGCTGGGTGTCTGGTAGAACCGTGGCGATTCAGAAGCAAAGGTTGCTCTCCAGCTCAGGGTGCATGTCCTGGCCCGAGGGTGCATCCTCGGACCTTGTGGTGGCCCTGGACCATTAGCTGCTTGCAGAGTCTTTCAGACCAAGGAGGGGCATCCTCAGACTGTCTCACTGCAGCACAGGAGAAAAACCCTCACAGAACCACACTAACAAAAAGTCAGAAGGGGGCCAGAGATTTAGCTCAGTGGTTCCAGCGCCTGCCTGGTAAGCGCAAGGTCCCAAGTTCGATCCCAGTAACCACATACAATGCTGGGCATGGTATCTCATGCCCACCAGCAATCAATACCACATACCACAATGCCGGGTGTGGTGGCTCACGCCTGTCATCCCAGCACTAAGGAGGCAGAGACAGGAGGATTGCTGAGTTGGAGGCTTGCCTGGGCTACATAGTGGGCTCAGGGCCAGCCTAAACTACAAAGCAAGACCCTGTCTCAAAAAAAAAAGTCAGAAGGTACAAGAGTTTTGTATTAATAGAAATTAAAATGCTACTGCATTTGGCATAAGGCAAAAAATTCTACTATTTTTTTTCCCCCTACAGTGAATATATTGGGATTTTATTTTTCTAATTATAAACACAGTATAAAAATTGAGGAAATAGAAGCTTAAGAGTTCTTTCTAGCTGGGCATGGTGGCTCACGCCTGTCATCCCAGCACTCGGGAGACAAAGGCAGGAGGATTGCTGAGTTCGAGGCTTGCTTGGGCTATACAGTGAGCTCACGGCCGGCCTGAACTACAAAGTGAGACCCTGTCTCCAAAAAAAAAAAAGTTCTTTCTAAGCCTACAATCCACATTGATCTTCGTTCATATTTATGTAGTCTTTACATTCTTTGCATATGTTATACATAACAGGATTATTTTTTTTTTTTAGTGAAATCATTTAGTTAAAATCAGACTGAACAAATCATCTGCCTTCTTCGTTTACATTATTCAGCTGTGACTTCAAAGACATGCTTTATCAGGGATTTGATCTTTGTGTTTTGAGTTCCTGTGAATGTTATTTGTATATTAAAACGTTTGTAGGCCTAGGCTTTAGCTCAGTGGCACCACAGCTGCCTCTCAAGTGCAAGGTCCTGAGTTCAATCCCCAGTACCACAAAAATTTTTTTTAAAAGTTCACATAGCCAGTTGGAATGATTCTGGTTTAATTTGTCTTATATTTAAATCCATTAACAGCCCATTAGCTGGTATTTGCTATGAGAGCCTTTCAGAATCGTTGTCATTTGCTCTTCGATCATAACCTGTGAGGTGCACGCCAGAAGTCTGGAGGAAGAGCCCAGAGGTGCCCTTTGAGACCCTGGGGCAAGATGGCTGTTCAGTGACTGTTGTGGGCACTGAACATTTCTGGGAAAGAAATATGTTCTCCAGATCATACCAGAAACCAGCGTAAAATCAACAGACCTTATAAGAAAATAATACTTGGCCAGGGATTTAGTTCAGTGGTTCTGGCATCTGCCTTGCAAGCCAAGGTCCCAAGTTTGATCCCCAGTACCACATACCACAGTGCCGGGCGCGGTAGCTCACACCTGTAATCCCAGCACTTAGGAGGCAGAGGGAAGAAGATAGCTGTGAGTTCAAGGCTTGCTTGGGCTACATAGTGGGTTCAGGGCCAGCCTGAACTCCAAAGGGAGACCTTGTCTCAAAAAAAGAAAAACAAAAAATATATACTTGCATTTTGTTGTTGTTGTTATTGTTGTTTGTTTTTTAAAGACGGGGTCTTGCTTAAAAAAAAAAAAAAAAAGGTCTTGCTTTGT
>PVIC010004160.1:0-64328 GCA_004025085.1 Thryonomys swinderianus
CTCAGTTACTTTCCTGTAAGATTTGAATTTCATGGTAGTTTTGTTCAGCCAGGACTAGTGTAATATATGGATCTACTATTATAAGTTCCAAATTTGAGACTTTATAGTCTTCTGAAAACATATCCAAAGATAACAGTTTGATGAACCCTGTGGTAAAAATTAACTGTCCTAACTGTTGATAGTACTGGTCAAAGGTAGCTATCTAAGTGGTCAAGAATAGACTCATTATTTTTAGATTATCATAAAAATGAAGATATCAAATAAAAATCCTGTGGTATACCCATGAGCTCTAAGTATCCACGCATATCTTTTTTTGGCACTTAGGCAGTAGTAAACTTTTGAAGGAATCTGTGACACCAAAGCTCAGTAGTTTTGAGTATTAAAAAGATTTATGCTTTCTGTATTTATTTCCTGTGTTTTTACATGTTTCTTTGAAGTTCTTTTCAAACAATGTCAGTCTGTCTCACATTTCTGAAGGGACATGAGGAAAAGAGGGACAGAGCTACACTGGGCCATAGTCTGGGAATTAAAGTTCCTGATACTGGAGCTCGGGGCCAAAGGGAAAGTGAACACACCACAGAGGGACACACTACCTACACTGAAATATTTTGTTTTTATAATGGAGTCTGTAAAATTCAGTGCTCAAGCCTGGTATGGTGGCACACACCTATAATCCCACACTCAGGAACCTGAGACCAGAGTGTCCCATGAGTCTGAGCCCAGTTTTGGCTACATAGTGAGTTCAAGGCCAGACTGAACTCCCCAATGAGACTGTTTCAAACAAAACAAAACAAATTAAGTGTTAAATCCTAGTTTAAGCAAGTAATCTACCCAGTTGGGCAGAACATTTTTAACTGTGACAGGCAGTACTATTTCCAAATATGCAGTTGTGTTGGCTTTTTGAATTTATCAAAAGTATAGTAATGTAGAGAATTTCCTCAGAGAAGGAATCTTAGTATTATTCTTTAAGCTCTACTGCCACCTAGTGGCACGTACATTTCCTTTGAGAAAATGTACTACCAAGTAGAAGGGACCTAGTTGGGGGAAAAGCCCCCACTGATCTTTGTGGTAAAACTTAGTTTCTCTCCAGTCATAGGAGGGCAGCAGAGGTTCAAGTGAGTTTAAATGCTGCGTCAAGGGGTTGCTTTATATCCTGGCCAGATGTGGGCGGTGTTGAGTTAGGGACAAAAGTGCACAGAAGCTTGGAGTGTCCTGGCTGTGCCTGTTAGTGACAGTTAACATAAAATCAGCCTTGTAGGGTTTGCTTACCTTCCACATTTATTTTACTTACACTGAAGGTATGTGATTTTTTTACTCTTCACCCTCTAAAGGCAGACAGTAATAATATTTCTATTTTACACTAGAGATAATTGAACCTTAGTGAACTTTAGGTTGACTTAACCAGGTCCTGATGTACTAAGGGACTGCCTGGGAACTTAATAATGTAAATTCAGATTCTACACTTTTATATTTCTTGCACTCTGTTGTACTCAAGGACTTCTGCATGATGAATACATATATCTTTCAAATAGAAGGTTTTATTAAAACTATTAAACTGGCTTAAAAAAAGGAAATAATTTAGGAGAGATTCATAGGCTGTCTCAAATGTTTCTTCCATGTTGGGAATCCTTAGCTTGCACAAGAGAAATGTAGGATAATGAAGGTCAGGAGACGAGTTTGTCTGGTGAGGGTGACCTAGGACCCCTGTCTTCTACAGTATGGAAATGTCTGGGTCTGCATTGTCCAGTGTGGTAACCAACCACTAGCCACATGTTGCGCGTTTGAAATGTGGACGAGTGACTAAGGAATTGCATTTTTCATTTCATTTCCTTTTAACCAAATTGTCACCTGTGGCTCATGGCTACAGTGTTGGACAGCACATTTGTCAATCAGCCTGTAGTTTCCTCATCTTTAGAATGAGATGATTAATGTGGCTGATCTCTGAAGTTCCTTTCATTTTTAGAAATATATGACCTGTACCTTCTAAAATTGTAGTGATTCACATAGAGCTCTGAACCTGGAGTTTTACAGAATAGTCTTTGATTCAAATTATCTCCAATTTCTGTTTTAATTGTGTGTCCAGGGTCCAGTGAGAGAGATTAGAAGGGAAATCAGCATTTGATCCTATCTGCCCAGTGCTGGTGTTTGAATAGAGATGGTTCTGGAGAAGAATGCACATCCCAAATGGAAATAACCCTGCCTGACATTATAATTTCTATCTATACAAAGAATAATTATTTTTAACAGTTCTTTGTGTTGTGCCTTGCTTTTTTTTATGAGTTGGACAGACTGATCAAATGCACTGTCATTTCTGCATGGGTGAAGTAGACTGAAGAAGTCCTGTTATCTTGATGGAGGTCATGTATTTTGTATGTTTCTATATCAAGTGTGGAGATTTTATTAGTCATTTTCCCAAAACCCTGGTTAACAGTCAAAACCATTATTCTAACCATTCTTTTCAATTTTGTTGAACTTAACACATCAAAGAATCCTAGGGCCTCTGCGTTTGGAATACTGTGGTAAATATCTTTGGCTGAAAAGGGAACAGATTTTTGTAAATAAGAGTATCTGAAGTTACTGTCTGAATTCTTATTCTTCATGAGTCATTTTTGCCTTCCACGTGGACTAGTTTCAACATCTTAAATTTTTAAAATGTTTTAATGTCATAAAATCTTGAAATTGCCTTTTGTATTAAAGTAGAATTTCTGATTCTGAATGTGTCAAAGCTTTGTTCACTGAAATAACCTCTCACCATTAGACTGGATGGCTGTAAAAACTGACGCTGTATGGGTCCGTAGTCTGTGGGCAGAGTGTTTGCTTTAACAAACTTGATAGAGCAGATGAGTTGTCATAGGCCCGTTTAATTTTGTTTAGCACTGTGAACACTTTTTACTCAATAATTTTGCTTTTTTATACATTTTTCACAACTCTCCTGTTACAAGAATGTTCTGTTGTGTAGCATATCTTTAAATGCCAGTTTTAGTTAAATAAAAACATTATGGTAGAAGTTTGAAGTCTCTCCTTTAGAATGTGATGCTAAAATCTGTAGGTCACTGGAATCAGTACACAAAGGAAGATGGTGCCCTTTTATCTACTGGTATAGGTAGCCTAGTTCTTCTGAAAGGTAGCATTTCCCAACGTTTTTCTTTCTTTCTCTTTCTTTCTCTTTCTTTCTTTCTTTCTTTCTTTCTTTCTTTCTTTCTTTCTTTCTTTCTTTCTTTCTTTCTTTCTTTCTTTCTTTCTTTCTTTCTTTCTTTCTTTCTTTCTTTCTCTTTCTCCCTCCCCCTCCCTCCCTCTCTCTCTCCTTCTCTCTCTCTCTCTCTTTCTCTTTCTCTCCTTTCTTTCATTCGTTCTTCAAAACCAGGGATTGAACTCAGGACCTTGCACTTGCCAAGCAGGCAGCAGCACCACTGAATTACATCCCCGGCCCCTAGAGAACCTTTTCAAGTCATGGCTTACATAGAAGACTATAGTGTATTTATGACAAACTGTGGGAAGGTTGGTGTCTTCTAGTGAGAAATATTGGTGCCTGTAAGGATCAGGTGGGAAGTTCATTCTCAAGGACTCAGAGGGAAGCCTGTATTGTTCTGAAAGGGAACCACCTCACATTTTACAGATACTAGTTTCATATGGCCCTAGTAGCAAAATACACATTTTTGGGGGGTTATTTTATACCTTGTTATAACTAATCTTCAAATGAAAATTAAATTAAGCTGGGTGCGGGGTCACTTGTCTGTAATCCCAGCTCCATAGGAGATTGTGGCGGGTGGATCGCAAGTTTGAGGCTAGCTGGGGAGAAAAAAAGGGGTGTGAATATAGCTCAGTGGTAGAGTGCTTGCCTAGAATGCGCAGGGCTCTTGGTTTGATCACTAATACCATAAAAGCAATTAAAAAACCAAAGCCCCAATCAATAATCAGTTATTTCTTCCATTAACCCCCATCTTATCTTTGATCTTTCATTATATCTGAGTCAGAATTTTCTTTACTTTGTTTATTGAACCTTCTTCCTCATATATTCCCCCAAATTGGAAAATCACTTTTTTTTTTTTGTGGTACTAGGGATTGAACTCAGGGCCCTTGTGCGTCCAAGGTTGGTGTGGTACCACTTGAGCTAAATCCCTAGCCCTAAAATCACTATTTTACAAGCATTGTAGATCTGGGTAAAACTGTAACCCCTTCACCTCAAAAATTTGGTGGACCAGGAAGTCACAGTGACTTCTGTAGTCACATAGATAACTAATGATAGAACAGGGATTAGAACTCAAGTTTCTCAGTTCTTTGTTTTGTCTCAGTGGGCTCAGAATTTAGGTTTGGACATCATCATCATTGCACTGGGATTGAGCACAGGGCCTTGAGCTCCATCCCAGCTGCTTTATTTATTTTTTATTTTGAGACAGGATTTCACTAATTTGCTGATTTACCCAGGCCGGGCTCCAACTTACCATCCTTCTGCCTCATCCTACCAGAGTTCTAGGATTATAGATGTGCAGCACTATGCCTGCCTTGAATGTTATTTATTTATTTATTTATTTATTTATTTATTTTTTCCTTTTTGAGACAGGGTCTTGCTTTGTAGTTCAGGCTGGCTCTGAGCTCACTACTGTAGTCCAGGCAAGCCTCGAACTCAGCAATCCTCCTGACTCTGCCTCCTGAGTGCTGGGATTACAGGCGTGAGCCACCAAGCCCGGCATTGTGGTATGCAGTATTGATTGCTGGTGGGCGTGAGTCTCCACGCCCAGCATTGTATGTGGTTACGGGGGATTGAACTCAGGATCTTGCGCTTGCGAGGCAGGCGATGGAACCACTGAGCTAACCCTCTGGCCCCCCTTGAATGTTATTTTTATAGATAATACTCAATTAAAATACTTTGTGCATAGTATTTATTTCCTTGTGGATGATGTTCTAATCTGGCTTAAATACTGTACCAAATTGAGGAATTTCTTCTTTGGGGAGTTTAGAGTTTAGATCAAGGATTTGGGGTCTTGCCTGCATTCTCATAAAACATTTTACCTTTCTATTTTTTAGGTTCACTATTTGATGTTCCCTGGATACAATTTCTTGAGATGGCAGTTTGTTGGACACATGGATGTTTCTGATGTGTACTCACTACCGATTCCCGCGCATGTGCGGGGGAGGCTCACAGAAGTCCCCTCTCCCTGTCAGACCAGCTTTGGGATGAATCACTCTTCACCTTGCTTTCACTGAGTGTTACATTTTAGCCTGCAGATTAAAGAACCTCCCGCCACTCTTCCCTGTGACTCTGACTCAGTTTTTATTTTTTGAGTTGGCATTGAAATCTTTTTTCCCTTGTCTGATGTGCTTATAAAATAAACTGTTTGTGATTTGATTACTTACAGCTATGGACCTAGATCTTTGTTTTTATTATGTGGATTTGAAGTTAATGACAAAACACTGCTGAGACCCTCAGGCAGTAGTCTGGAACCTAAGGCACCAGTGTTGCTTGTTTTTCTTGTAAGATGAAAAATAAAGTATGAGCCCCCCCAACTAAAGCCTCAGTATTTGGGTTTAATTGCAGTGTTGGCTTTTTGTGATGGATAAGTGGGCTTTGGGTTGCAGTTTGGACCTCTCTCCAGGTTCACCATCACTGCCCTCAGGAAATGGCAGTTCTTTGTCCTTCCCTGGAGCCGGAAATCCTTTACTAATCCAGGAATCCCACTTTCCGACTGCGTGCCTGAAATTGCATCAGTAAGTGCTAGGTTAGGAAGTGGATTATGTGTGCTTTCACGTTTACATTTATTTTAGTATGCTGTAGTGCTAAAAGATGAAGTATGTATCTCCTAGGCAGTGTAAACAGTGTGAAAAATGATGGTTGTATGTTGATTTGTAGGACGTAAATTCTCCAAAGCATGTTCAGAAATGTTTTATTCTTGCAGTTATCTCAGGGGACCTAGCCCTCACTGGACAAGTGAAGATTGATTAAAGTTCAGATTTCTAATAGTCTTAAGATCAGAGTTCATGACAAAAGTTGGGTGGAGCTGGGTGTGATGACTTGCTCTGTAACCTCATTTATCCGGAGACTGAGTCAGGAGAATTTCATGTTCAGTGTCAGTTTGGGCAACTTGATGAGAGACTGTCTCAAGATATGACTTTTTATTTAGAAAGGGCTTTAGAATGTTGCTCTGAGACAGAAAAATTACCTACTGTGTATGAAGCCCTAGTACTGGGGTGTGGAGGGAGTGTAGGTTTGCTGGCTGAAGTCTAGGCACATTTATTTATGCATATCATGTGAGCAGCCCTATTTCTATAATGGGTGCTATAGAATCTCCATATCGGGAAACAAGCTGTGTTGAGGGTTGTACTACTTTATACACACTGCTGACTACTGAGTGAGTTATCTTCAGAGGTTTTCTAGCTTGGCTGCATATTAGCATGACCTGAGGAGCTAAAAAACAAAATTCTATTGCCTGAGTCAGACCTGAGCAATTAAATCTTTGGAGTGGGAGTGTTAGTTGAACTGCCCAGGTGATTCCAATGTGCAGCAAACTGGAGAAACAAGGCCCTGACTTCCTGGTCCCCAACATGTGGTCACTGATGAGCGGTGCTAACACCATGTACCCTATTTACATAGGAGACACCCCATCCTCACCCCAGAACTATAAAAGCAGAATCTTTTTTTTTTTTTTTTGAGACAGGGTATCGCTTTGTAGTTCAGGCTGGCTCTGAGCTCACTATGTAGCCCAGGCAAGCCTGGAACTCAGCAATCCGCCTGTCTCTGCCTCCCGAGTGCTGGGATTACAGGCGTGAGCCACCACGCCCAGCACTGTGGTATGTGGTATTGATTGCTGGTGGGCGTGAGAAGCAGAATCTTTAACGTAGCCCTCAGGTGATTGACATGCACCTAGAAAATTTCAAAAGCACCAATCGAATTTGGTAAAAAGCTTGGAGTCCTGTTCTTTGTAGGTTCCCTGCCTAACTAAACACCCAGGTCTGGCAATGACCTAGATGGGAGTTGGTGAACTTTCTCTCATTCTCAGGGTAACTCATAAAAATGGCTATGGGGCCGGCCTGGTGGCTCACGCCTGTAATCCCAGCACTCGGGAGGCAGAGACAGGAAGATTGCTGAGTTCGAGGTTTGCCTGGGCTACATAGCTCAGGGCCAGCCTGAACTACAAAGTGAGACTCTGTCTCAAAAAACAAAACAAAACAAAATGGCTATGGGTTTGTGGGCCATGGCTTAGCAGCACCAGTCACACGCATTAACTAAGATTATAGCTGAGCAGTTTAATTTGCTTTAAAATGTATACACAAATGTCACAGCTTTATCAGGAGACCTCTGGGTTACTTTTATTTTTGATTGGATAGGTATTTCAAATAAAAGCATTTGAATTTCAAGACAAATAAGTTAAACACTGGGAAAGATAATCACTTTATCAGGAGAGACGTTACACATTTCAGAGCCTTTAATACACAGATTTAAATTTCTCACAATGATCTTGAGGGCCATGGGATAGATATTAAATCTCCAAATATCAAATGAGCAATTGTCTCTGAGCCACCATTGATGGGAAATTGATCTTCAGTGGGCTTTATCACGATTTACAACAAGACAAAAGTCTGCTGTTTTTGGCACATGTGAGTTTAAATTTAGTTAAAGGCTCATTGTAGGTGACTAATTGGCTAGGCCTCAGCTGACTTGCTCTGTGGTTCTCCTTATGCACAGAAGAATTAGCTGAGGGCCAGTTCCTTCAAGCTTGAAGAACTCTCGCTCCCCTCCACAGTTAGGTTTCCTGTTGTTTTTTCAGCTGAAGCCTCTACAGAGCTGGGTTTGAGTATTGCAGTAGTAGGTGGAGGTCTAGCCCAGCATTTCCTGTGGCCTCCAGCTTAACACCTCTATGGGGTGGTTTATTTTTATTTTTTGTGCTCTAGTGAGGCCGGAACCGATTTACCACAGCCACTGTATTTTGTCTGCTCCCTGCCATTCTTTGCAGTGGTGGGAAGCACTAGGCCCCTCCAGCCCACACACTTCCTGTCCCCTATCGCATGGAAACCATCTCATGTTTTCTTCTCTTAGCAGCCTATACCTTTGGCTTCTTTGATCACATCCTTTCGTCTTGAGTTTCCAAACACTTTTGGTATGGTAGTTAGAAAACACTAGGGGAGGTGGTGGAGGCCTGTGCCCCAGTTTTGGAGGCTCAGCAAAGGACACCGGTCATTTACCAGCAGCTGGGAGCTTGTGTACAAACTACCCTGCCGATTTTCTCTCTTTGTTGATGGATTGTGACTCCAGCTTCTGGGTCTTTATAGATTAAAATCTGAGTGCTCTACAACTTTCAAACTACAGTTAATTAAAATCATCTGAACAGATAACAGAATATGGGTTTCTTTTGTGGGAGGAAACCTTCCTTGAACAAGGATCTTAGGTGAGGGAGTAAGAGAAGCAGGATGAAGGTTATGGAGGATCAGACAAAGTATTTTGTGTTTACCCTGAACTTATAAGTAGGCCCATGCTCCTGTAGGACTTCTTTGCATGGATGAAGCAGTATTTTCGAGGCAGCCTGGTGTTGCAGAAAGCCCTTTGCTGATCCGAAAGTGTTGATTTAAAGACCAGTTCTGCTACTTACTATCTGTTGACCTTTTGTCTTTTAAAATTTAGCAAATAATTAATTAGGCGTTGAGGCTCTGTCTAGGTAGTGTTTGGGATTATAAGAGATAAGACAGCCCTTGCTATTGGGAAGTAAGTGAGCTCTCAGGTTTGGAGTTGTATTAAGGGCCCTTCTGTTATGTATATTCTTCTATAATCCCATGAGACAGATGGGTGGTACCTCCTTTCCAAGTGGGGAAACAGAGACTCAGTTTGCCAGAATTAGGGTTTGAATCTTTTTTCTAACTGGGTGAAGGATGTGGATTAGGCTTTGAATATATCCATGGGGATAATAACACTTGGTGCTGTCATCACGACAGAATATGACGGTGTGCTCTGTGTGTGGGTACGTTCTCAACAAATAAAGCTATGGTAATAAAGCTATGGTAGCAGTCGTCAAGGATGCTGTGGACTGTCCCACTGCTGTGCTGCCTTCTTTCTCAGCCTTGCACTGGGTTTTACTGGCTTTCACTCAAGGACTGGGGAAGCCAGTGGTAGGAAGGAGGAGGGAGAGCCCTGAGGAGGCCCCTGTGAGGCCTGCTGCTCAGGCCTGCTGCTCAGGCTTGCTGTTCCTTTTGAAATCCCAGAGGAGCTCAGAGTGGACCAAGTGCCTCCCTTTGTGACCCAAAATTCTAGAGAAGACGGTTAAATTAGCACACAATTGGATAATTTCATTGTAAGCAGGGGCAAAAATACAGTGTGACGCAATACTAAATGGGGGCGGGGCAGTGTCTTGTCAGGAGTTCAAACTGGGGAGGTCCACTTGAGATTTGGGCAGCCCGAGGAAGAGACAGAGAGCTGAGGACGGATCAGGCATCTTTATTCCGAGGCGCCTTTCAGCGGCGTGCACTCACATGGCACTTCTCAGGCCCCTATCCTGCTGCCAGTCACACAATGTGGCAGTAACAATGTTGGTCATGTAAGTTATTTACATTGGCCAGCACCGGCCTTGGTTATATCAGTTATTTACAGAGACCAACAAGGAATGGCTGGGCTGACATCTTGCTGACCTGGATTTAATGTCCACTGGAAATCATTCCCACCCACTGCCAGAAATATTGTGCAGCCATCTTGGGCTTCATTTTTCTTTACGGGGAGAGAGCTACCCAGAGTGGTCAGGGAAGACCTCTCTCAGTACATGGCAGTGGGGAATATATCTAGACATTAGCCTTTTCTTTTTGCAGTATCAGGGATCGAACTCAGGACCTTGCTCTTGTGATGTAGGCAGGGTGCCACTGAGCTAAATCCCCAGCCTGACATTAGCTCTTTTTTGCTATATAATTGAATAGAAAAGTATCCTCTTAGCAGACACATATTAAGCATCGTCATGGCTCTCTTTTGCCAGTCTAATTCCAAGTACAAACAGAGCCACAAAAGAGGAAAGGGACATTGAGGCAGAATATAAGAAGCGGGTCTTGGGGTGGGGATCCCCAGAGCCCACTCAGTCTGTGACCCTCCTCTCCGTGGGCTGCAGGAGCCCCTGAGCCTTGTGTCTGTAGTGCTTAGTGGAAAGTGAGCGGACTAGAGCCTGTGCGATGTGATCCTGTGTAAGCTACTTCACCTGTCTCTAATTTCCAGAGAGAGGTTCTCTGCCTAGTGCCCCGGCTTGCTGTGAGGGTCACAGGGGGTAAATATATGATTAGTGTCTAACAGTCTCAGGTTTTGTTAATAGAGATTCTAGATAAGGATGTTGCCCACCCACCAAATCAGTGGAATAACATGGGTCAGCAAGGGAAGGGAGGACACCCTCCAGGTGATAAAGATAGCGTGTTACAGTCTTCACTGGTAAGACTTCCCTTTCAAGATTAACCTAGTTTCCTCCTGTCGAGGCTGGAAGCATGAAGCAGAGACTAGATCTCACCATTGTCTAAACCACATTCTTTCATCTGCTCAAACTCTCTTAAGTCCCTCCAGCCTTGATTTCTTACATGCAATCTGCTCTTCTAATATTTTCTTCTTTCTCAATGGATCCATTTTGTATGGTTGGTTCAGAGCAAGGGTAGACTGGTGCTTTCCGGCTTCGCAGTGGGACATAAGAAAGGGTTTGAAAATGGCTTCCTCCCAGGGCGGAGGAGGGGCACTGAGCTCCTCTCTTCCCAAAGGCAGCAAGTTCCGCGCGCCCCTCACTAGGGTGTTCTGCTTTGAGGGGAGATGGACATACACAAAAACCTGCCTGCTGGGCAGGGGGTGCGCTGCAGAGGCTTGGCTCCAGGTTTTCAGGCTGTATGGCTCTGAGGTCCCTGTGGAGAGCAGGGGGCCCCCAGGGGGAAGAAATGAGACTTTGGGTGGTGCGGTGAGAGCGGCCAGGGAGGCAGCTCTGCTCATGGGTCAAGGGTCTGGTTTCTGTCAGAAACTCAGTCTTGCTTGAGCCTTCTGGTCCTGTAATCTCCCCTTCATCAAGCTCTCCCGGAAGCCATGAAAGCAGTGACAAAATGTACACGAAAGCTCCTGGGGCCACAGTGACGGGACATGTGGCCAGCCATCATGGGAAACGGGCTCCTCACAGGGCCTAGGAACCCCTGAGCCCACCTGGGCCCCAGCCGAGTTTACTGTCTGCAGAGCAAGGCTGGCGAGAGATACAAACTGCCTACATATCATTAAGGGGGCAATACCTGACCTGGGACCTCCACAGGCTTGAGAGACAGCCCCACCTTCACCTCACGGGGGGCAGCTTGGTGGCACGGTCTGACCTTGCATGCGGGATCATAGTTCATCTTTGTGTGGGCCCCTGCGCCCCTGCTTCGCATGTGTCCTGGGATTTCAGCTCACCAAGCATTTCACACCCAGGGCTTTCAGTCTCTTCAAGCAACTGGGAAGTAAGGGGCCAGGTATTTTTATTTCCTTATGTGTAGTGAAAAATTGAAACACAGATAAGTTCAAAGCCCTAGGAGAGAAGGGTAGTGAGGCTCAGTGAAGCTTACTGATAAGTGATGGGTTCTCCTGACTCCTGCCTGAAGATCACCCCAAAATATATTGTAACAGATGAGATGAAATTAAGGACCTCGATACCTCTGTTTCATGAGTTGTACTTACTGGACTGTTAGCTCCTGGAGTTCAGCAATTCTGTGTCAATACCTAATACTGGTACTTTAGAGATGTAATTTATACACACTAACACGTACTAGTGTGAGGTTTATGGCTTGATGCATTTGCCTCTTCCCAATCAGTTTTTCAGTGATTCCTCATGGCTGTTCTTTTTTTTTTTTTTTTTTTTTTTGGTACTGGGCATTGAATTTGGGACCTTGCACTTTTGATGCAGGTACCGGAACCACTGAGCTAAATCTTGACCCCCTTGTGCCTGTTCTTGAACTTCATCTTCGAGGAATCAAAGTGATTGTACAGAAACCAAATTCCTAGAACTTGGCACAGCGTCTAGCACATGGCAGGTACTATATATTACGTGTAAGAAAGTCTTGGTTCTTAAACTACTAGGAGAGAGCATCAGTCCTGTGTGAAACGGCTGCGGTGCTGAATGACCTGTCCTGGCCACGAGGCCAGTGAAGTCGTGAATCCTGGGTCAGTTCAGGGTTCCCCATTCTGGTCCAAAGTTCTGCGGGGCTCCAGCTCCCCTCTGGGCTCCTTTCTGCGAGCTGGGTCTCACGACCCTAGGCAGACAGCGTCCCCTGCTGTCTGCAGGCCTGACCCTAACCCCGCCCGCCCCAATGGGGTGACAGGGTCGCATAGAATTGGAATCCAGGGCCGTCATTTGGCACAGGGCAGGAGCTTGTGGAATGACGGTCGCCTGCCATTTATTTCATTTTCTTTTGAGAAGAGGTTTTTCTAAGCTTTGGGGGCTCACCCTTTCTAAAATAACAGACCGAAGATGAGTGCTGCTGTTTTTGGTAGAGCGCTGCTGCCCCCAGGTGGGTGACGGGAACACTGCCACGCAGCAGGACGTCCAAACCCGCTACTCTTAGATCTGGTCTCCGGTCTCAGGTTCTCCTGCAGAATCCTGGTCTACAGGTCCGCGAGAGGCAGAAGCTCATTTAGAGTACTACCCTGCCCTTCACTCTCAGCCTGGCGTGGGATCCCGCCAGTGGGGCCGCTCGTGGGGATGGCCTTGAAGAGCCAGCCCAGCCGTTTGCGGCAGAGGTAGCCCCCACATCCCTTGCCGGGGGGGAGTGAGCTGGACCTACGCTATGCTTTTCTTAGAGTCTAATAAAGATATAAAAATATACTGTCCTGTACTGAGCGCCTACTAGAGTCTGATCTTAGGACAGCAGTCGTGGGGTGAGGGGGTTTCACAGCAGCGGCGCCTTCCCGGGCTGCTGCTCGGCCGCAAGTCAGCAGAGCCGCCTGCAGCCCTCCCGGCGTGGCTCGGTGGCCTCCTTGTCGCACCTGTGGCTGGGTGGCGGTGTAACGGCCCAGCCTGCCTGCTCTTGGCACGTGGCCTGGGGTGATGCTATCTCTAACTCCGTATTTTTAACTTTTCTTTCCAGAGGATGTGGCTTCTGCGGGAAAGCTTCAAAGGGTGGCCTATTTGCCCCTGTCAGCAACCATGACGTCATGGAAATGGGAGGGGGCCGCCCGACCCCAACACCTGGAGGGAAGTGGAGACTTTTGCCACTTCCTGTTCTACTTCTGGCTACTGACTCAAAGTCTGCCCTGTTTATTGATTTCAAAAGGCGGCTCAGCGTGTGACACTTAGAGGAAACCCTGTGCATGTGTGAAAGGAGGCCTGAAGCCCTCCCTTTCCTGGGTGGTCTTCACACAGAGGCCCGCGGCCACAGCCATCAGCGTAGCCACTAGCCATAATGAGCATGCCCGTTTGAGTCAGATGCCCCTCTGCTCGCCCTTTGTTGGAGGAAATAGATTGGCGAAGGGGCCTGGGGGGGCCCAGCCAGGACACCAGGCGAGCTGTTCAAGTGACCTCGGTGTGGCCATGTGTGATGGGAGCTCAGACCTCCCAAGGCTTGTGTGCTTCCTAGAGTAGCTGTCCTTAGGCTTCATGATGGATGAGTCCCTGCGGGGTCCCCTGCTGGCAACCACCACCCCCATTTTGTTTTTTCTGATAGTTCTTTTCAGGTACTATTAGCTGTTAACAAAGTGGAGACAGCGGCTTGCCCAGCCACCTTCAGTCCTGATCCCTGCTTTCCTTTCTCCTGTTCTCCCACCCCTCACATACAGGTACCCTCCAGTACCCGAGGGTGACAGCCGTTCATGCTTCATTTGGTGGCGTGTGCCATGTGCCAGGCGCTGTGCTAGCCACTGGGACACCAGGGTAACAAGGCACACTTTTTTCCCTGGAGCACCCATTTGACTGGCTTCCTTGCTGAGACGTTACTTGACAATAAGATGATATCAGTTGGTTTTATGGGTGAAGCAGACACGTAAGGATCTATTAAAGATGGCTGCCCCTTCGGTGGTGGGCAGCAGCAGGGGCTGCTTTGTTGGGCCGGGAGACCCTAGCAATGCTTCTAAAGCACACACATGCCTGCTGTCTCCTCCCTGGGTGTGGCTCCATGTGCCCTCAGAGGCAGGCCTCAGAGGGAAGTTTCAGGCCACCTGCTAAATCGTAGGCCTGGGTCATGGCAGGTTGTTTGGGCCAGTATTCTGCTTCCTGTGCCTGAGGGCCAGTTGGATGCCTGCCAGAGAAATCTGTTCTGCAGCCAGCTCTGGTAACACGTTCATGCTGGGGTCCAGCCAGCTTTCCCAGGGGGTGCAGAAACCCTTCTCCTGGGCTTCTCCCTCTGATTTCCCAGGTGGGCCTAGAGTCAGACATGAGTGGCCACAGCCTCATAAAGTACTCTCTAATGCACTAAATTTGGGGCTTGGCTCCCTTGTTTGGTCTAGCCCTCTGGCCTTAGACCTCTAGTCTTAGGCTTAACAGTTTTGGACGTGAAGGAAGGTTCTTGCTGGGCTGGAAGAATGATGGGTTTAGATGGAAATTTTTCATGGAGCGGGGAGTTGACCCTGCTCTCCTGCTGGACATGCTCTTGCCAGGCTTGTCACTCTGTGCCTACCTTGGGCTTGGCTTGAGAGGAGGAAGCCTTATTTTCTGATGGGTATTTTCTCAGCCTGTGCTGCATCTTTTGGGCTGTTAGGCGACCTTAGGGGTCCAGTGGCCACTGGCCCTGCCACCCGGGGGAACCTCCGCCTGTTCCCTGAGGCCTCTCTTTCAGCCTGGGCCTCCCCTAGGGTCCGTGGAGGGATCTGTCTTTGTTCTTCTCTCTGCCTTCTAGCTCTGCCTCAGTCCCCCACGTCCCCTTCAGCCTTAGCCTGGCTACTGCTGGCTCTCAGGGCAACCTTCTGCCACCACCCACACTTTCCTTGCCTCGCTCTTTTTTTTTTTTTTAATACAGAACAAAGCGAATTACCACTTTAGGGGGAGAAAAAGAGAAACTAATTTGCCCTAAGTTTTTAACAGTCGATAAAGGCTTGCTCTACTAACCCTCCCAGGGGCATTTTCATTTAATACGGGGAAGAGAATGCTTTAATTAAAAGAAATTCCCAGTGGCAGTCTGGTAGCGTGAGGCGGAGGAGGAGGCAGTTTTAAGGAAGAGGCCTGCTGGAGTTCTCTGTAGGTAGCCAGTCTCACGACAGAAGAAAGTGTCTCTCTCATGACAGGAGTGACCTGGAGGCCTTTCCCTGTACTATCTCCAAGGGATTCTATTTAAGCTGCAGATAAGATAGTGAGAAAAAGCTGGCGGTTCTGTGGGCTCCTTGGATAGGCCTGACCAGGAGATGGGATGCTGGTTCTCAGGTCTACAGGGCTCAAGGACTCAGCGATGCACGGAACTAGAGGAGCCTTCAGTCCTAGCTGCCACTTTACAGGGGGTGATACTGACGCTTCTAGAGGCAGAAACGTGTACCTGGACACCTGGTAAAGGTGGGAGCCCCTTCACTCTGAGAAGCAGTAGCTGAAAGGATCTGCATGTTTCTGGCTCCTATGGTCAGTGACACTCAGGGGACCCACAGAGGTCTTTGGAGGAGAACTTCCCATTCTGGAAATTAAAAAGCACTCGGCTTTGGTCTTGAGTGAGTAGTTGTTAGAAGGGCTGAATGGTCTTTGAGGGGTAGTTCCATCAGCACACCTGTCCCTAGAAAGTGCTCTGGTGGTAGGAGGGTCAGGGGAGGGAACAGTGTGCTCTGGGGTCCCAGGGATCCCCTCTCTTGTCCCTGAGGGTAGAGCTTAAGATATCCACTCTTGACCAAATTCTTGGCTTAGTGGAGAACTCACCTTCCCTTTCCTTGTTCTTATGTCCAGGAGGGAGGAAATGTAAAGTCTTACTGCGGTCATGATCTTCTCTCAACCCTGGTTCTAGAACAGGCAGCTCTAGACTAGGGTCTGGACCTGGGCAGCAGAATGACGGGCGGTCCCCAGCATGGATTTGTGTGGTAATACACAGTGTCATGGAAGTTTAGTTTGAGAGAAAATGGAAGGAAATGTTCCTGGAGGACAGGAGGCAGTGGATGGCATTTCCGGGACACTTGCTGTGTGGTCCTTGTCTGGCAAATTTTAACTACAGGTCAGTACTTCCGCTGTGTGTGGTCTTCCTGTTATGGGTGGTACAGTGGAGTGCTGTGAAAATGAGAGAGGGTTTTCCTGTGCCCCAGCACAACCTTGTAGTGGAACTTTTCAGAAGTTCTTCCAAGAAGAGGTTGCTAAGCAGCAGCTTGTTGAGTTAGGCTGCCTGGACAGCAGGACGGACACATGCTTTGGTTTCTCTCTGTGTAGCTAGTGCTCAACAAAACGCAGAGAGTGATCCCAACTGACCCAGTCAAACAGAAACAAAGTCTCTGCTCTTTTGATCACATTTAATGAAGCCAGGGGGAAACAGAATAGTATACAGTGTGGTTCAGGCCATAGCATTGCAGGGAGCATCTAGTTAGTGATGGCGAACCTTTTAGAGCTTTCAGTGATAACGAACAGCCCACTGCAGCATGCGTGCCACAGGTTCGCCACCATAGGAATGAGATAATTTCATTCCACATCTGGTAAAAAAGAATAATCTATATTTCTTTATGAACACTATTTAAAAAATAAAACTCTGCAGTACATCATGCAGTAACTAGAGAGTCCACTGAGGACCAGTCCCCAGTGGGACACCAGAGGCAGTCTCTGTGGAAGGGGAGGGATTTCTTCACAACCCCGTTTTTGCTGTGAATGGTGACAAGCAGCAGTAAAGGAATAACAGGGAACAGGTGGCAGCAGTGTTTGGCAGCTCTTCAGCAGTCTTCATCACAAATTGGGCATGGACGTGGTGCTCAGAGAGACGACGGAGCCTTCTTCTCCATGGGGTGTTTGAGCCCCCTCTGCCTGCAGCGGCGTAGGAAGGAGCAAAGGAACCCAGGCCTGTAGTACAGTCCAGCGACCTGGGGTGAGAAGAGCGGACCTTAGGCTGGGTGCTCAGGCGGGCCAGGGTGGGGTGGGGTGTGACAGGCACGGCTCTGTGTGGACCGTGAACCAGGAGCAAATGGACCCCGGGATTCTTTGGGTGGTAGTGGGCCAGGCTGCATGTGTGGGCTCAGGACCGGCCAGGCTCAGGTTAGGGGTGTTAAGCTGAGAGAGCCATGCTGGAGAGAGAGGACACAGGGAAAGGCACTGGGGCCCCTTCAGTTACACGGGGACAGAGGTTGGGTAAGAGGCTTATGGTACAGAGAAGTCAGGGGCTGAGTTTCTCTTTGCTTCCACTCATGAGCATACAGTCCTTGCGGTTACTTGGGCTCAGTTTGTTCATTTCTAAAATGGGGTGTAACAAGTGCTCTTCGCACCCAGGAGGCTGAAATGAGTGTCTTTTGTTATGTAGATGTTTTAGGCCTTTGATATTAACAACAGGAGCTCCTAACCAGAAGAAGCCAGTTTGGTGGGTCTATATTTAGGATTTACAAGCAAATCTGAGGGGAGGTTTGCTCTTCAATCTTGGGGATCTGGCCCCCCCCCAGCTCTGTCTCCCTCTCACCTCAGCTGGACCACAGCCGCAGTGTCATAAGCAGGTTAAATCCGGCCACTTTCAGAAAAAGGATTCGGAGCCCCATCACCCACAGGTTTTGAAAGTTCAGGTTCATATCTGTAAAACAGAGGCCGTAGCTGTCATGGGCGTGGGCACCAAAGACCCCTCCTCGGGACACCAGTGGCTCTCCCCAAAGCAGGCTGTGTGTGTGAGCATCTGCTCTTTTCTTCCAGTTTCTTTGCACATCTCTGTACACACATATTTGCACAGCTCCAGGCTGTGGTGTTTTAAAACTAAAATACTGACTAGACTTGGGCTTTGTTTTATTTCTGAGGCCCTTGGGGATGGGGATGGAGTAGCTATGTGGAACTGATCACCACAATCCGTGGGTCTAACCCACTGGGAGGAGGACTCAATACGAGCAGTTCTTGTGAGGCGAGGGGAGGTGGCCAGGAGTGGTGGAACTTTCGACACACAGGACTTGTGCTTACAGCCCGCATGGCTTTTATGGAAGTGGCAAACCCCGAGCTATGGAGGGAAAGTGTCCTGAGGGCAGTTTGGTTGGTTTGGAGCTATACCAAAGGGTGGGGCATCAAAAATGGCACAGCTGGGCACCCAGAAGCTCTCTTTGATTCTTCTGACCATGGAGCTACTGAAAGGAAAACAAGCCTAGAAGTGAGCTGTTGGCACACTGAAAACTGGGAAAGAGAATTAAATATGCTGGGAGGGATTCAAGAATGACCCCGGGCAGCCAGCTTGGAGCAGGTTCCCATTCCTTATGACTCCATTCTTAGAAGGCCGGCCCGGAACCCTCCTCTATCTAGCTGGTGTTTTTGGGGGGGGTCCCTTGGCTCCCCGGTGATGTGCACAGCTGAGCTAGGCCCCTCTCTTACCTGTTTCAAAGCTTTCCTCTACCAACGTGGCATCACAGGGGAAATCTAAAAGGAGAAAAAAAACTTCCTTAGAGTCCAGAGTGTGCTGACTTTCCCACCTCGGTCCTCCCGGGTGCTGAGCAGGTCAACACAGCACTGACAGCTTTTCCTTGTTTCCTTGTGCAGGGTCTAGAGGGAACTTCCCGTGTGGGGCACCTGCTGGAGGGAGGCACGGCCTGGCAGACCAACACCCAGGCTTCGGGGGCCCCTGAACTCACTGGCTGTGCCAAGTTCTTCAGCGTGGGGCCCAAAGAACCATTACCGTAGACTCCGCCCATAAGCGTGTTCCAGGCTGCCCAGGAGGGATCCAATAGAGGCAGAGTGAGGCACACACACAGGACAGGGGCCGTAGACAGAGATACTTCCAAGTGTTCCAAAAAGTTTTAATTCCTATGCTCCAGTTTGTTCTTTGTTTTTTCTATCTCAGTCTAGGGTGCTATCCCTGACATAGCTACTTGGACAGAGAATACGATCACTTTTTCTCCATGTTTTATTTTCCTTCTCACTTCTGTGGAGTTTTATCTTTTTTTTTTTGAGACAGGGTCTCGCTTTGTAGTTCAGGCTGGCCCTCAGCTCACTATGGAGCCCAGGTAAGCCTGGAATTCAGCAATCCTCCTGTCTCTGCCTCCCAAATCCTGGGATTACAGGCGTGAGCCACCATGCCCGGCACTGTGGTATGTGGTATTGATGGCTGGTGGGCGTGAGTCACCATGCCCAGCATTGTAGGTGGTTACCGGGGATCGAACTCAGGACCTTGCACTTGCGAGGCAGGCGCCGGAACCACTGAGCTAAATCTCCTGCCGTGTGGAGTTTTGTTTTTGAAACCCACATGGGTGTCTGCCACTTGGGCCCCTGATACCACCTGGTCTAGGTTTCCATAAATTCTCCACCACATTTGTTTCCTTCCCTCTACCCCACTCCTGGCCTACTGCCCGTCCTCCACCCAGTAAGCAGCTTGATTGTTTAAAAGAGTAAATTAGGAGTTGTCCTCCTGCTTTCGTGAGTAGTGCTCACCTGAGCCAGGGTAGAATGTGTTTTCTGGGAAGGCAGTTGAACACTCAAAATCGGTTTTATTGCTCCAGGCCACAGCACCATTGCTCTTGGAATCCAGGGACTTCATGTCTAGCACAGTTTTCTCAGTTTTAGACACTTCGGACCCCATGGATTTTGACACATTGAGTTCAGAGGCAAAATCGGTGAACAGGCAGACGGAGATGTTGCTGGATTTAGGATCTTTCAGCTGGTACACGGCAGGTTCTGCTTCTTTAATGACTGTAAACCAAGAGCACCAGCTTAGGAGATAGTTTGCTTCCATGTTTGCCCCAACCCAAGCTGGAGGCCAAATGCTAGTGATGGACAAGTGGGCTCTGTGGGGTGAGCCAGAGCCCTTGAGCTTCACGTGGGAAATGTCCTCTTAGAAACCAGCTGCTCATGATAGACTGGGATGAGCCACGAGCCCTGGAAAAGAGCCCAGGCTTCTAGGCAACGCTCTCTGCCAGGCCCTGCCTATCGTTCTAGGAAAAGAGAAATGCAGGCTACGTATGACAATGTTCATTCTTCTGTTTATCAGAACTTTCCCAAAACCTTAACAAGCCTAATTAGACACAGTCCTACAGTGAGAAAAACAAGCGTGGGGGAAAACAAAGGAGATTCAGCAGAGCAAAGAATAGATCTACCCCAGTGACAGGAATGGAGGTTCATGATATGTTAGTTTTAAGTTAGAAGATCTGTAATTTCACAAAAATATTTATTTCTCATTGATGATAGTTTCAGGCCACAGACCAGAACACCAGGGTCCGAGCCTTGGTTTCCAGCTTTTCACTGGGTACAAGGCCTTGAATAAGTCAGACCTGACCTTTAGTTTGCAGAAATTTCATCTGTAAAATGGCGATGTTACCTGATCTACCTTTCTCACCGGGCTAATCTGAGAAACAAATGAGTGTTTCTCCATGTAAAATTATACTTAGTGAACTGTCTGGTACCGAGCTCATGTTGGTAGCTGGTGCTACTGATATGCCAGAGGATTGCCACGATAATGTGTTACACAGTCACACCCAGGCACAGAGTCTACATCCCAGGAAGCAGGAGTTGCTGGAGGCTTTTCCTTAGTGTTGAGATTTCCCAGTGTTTTTAATGTGCCTCTCACTGTTTATTCTTTCTGACCTCCCCCTTTACAGGAGGAAGCAGAGAGCTGCCAGGAGTATTCACATTCTGGGGCCACCCAGTGAGTTTCCAGCAAGGCTGGATTAGGATTTGCTGCCTCTGTGGTTCTCTGCTCCCCCTGTAACACGAGCCTTCTCAGATCCCAGGGATGCGCTCGGCTTGCTGAGCCAGCCAGGGTGGCCTTGGCATCCAGTTGCATCCAAAACCGAAGTGCTCAGCCCTTGGCGTGGCCCTGGGATGCTGAGTCAAGGCAGAGCTCCTGGACAGGAGGCCACCCTGGAGCAGTGGAGCTGGGGTGGCCTCGCGGTTGGGCACCCAGAGCTTAACGTCCCTTTTCCAGACAAACAGCACCAGAGCTGCTAGATATTTTTACCCCCCTCCTTTATTTTTTACCTGTGTACACTCTAGTGCAACCTTATTCTTTTTTCTCAAAGTAAGAAACGAACTAGTTTTAATTTAGAGGTCTTTAGAGGTCCATCTGCCAGAGCTCTGTGGGAAGGAGAGACATCTTGTTCTATCCTGGCAAGAAAGATATATTCTAGTACTGATCCTATCAGAAGGTAGCCTTAGTGTTTCCATGTGGAGGTTCAAGAACTTAACCTGTCCTCATAATTTAAGGCTCAAAGCAGGAGCACATGTCTGAGTGTTCTATTGTTCCACATCCCCGGGGCCACAGCCGTGATCGAAAGCTCCTTACTGCTAAATCTGTCCTCTGTGCTTAGGTGCTAGGAACCCAGAAGTGAGAGGGAGTGACAGAGATCTGGGTTTCATGATGGCTCTGGAAAAACATCAGGAAACAGATTTCTCCGGAAAAATGGCAAGGCTGGCATCTTTGCCAAGTTGCACCTGGAAGGCAACACTTACATGCCATTCTTGAAGGTTCCTTACTGAAAGCTGTTCCTCCCCTCTGAGGTAGGGTAACCCCAGTGGAGCCTGCTTTGAAAGGAGCTGTCCCTGGAAAGGTCTGATCTCTCTCACTTCCCATCTGGTCTGCATTTCTAAATTGGACCCTCAGTTTCCTGGTGACTGGCTCTGGCCCTAATTTATAAATTCTCTTGAAGGCTCTGGTATTCCTTATTTGCATTTCTAAGAAGATACTTTCTTTGCCTTTCTCTCTCATTATCTAACTTTATCATCAGATGTGTTCACTTAGGCTAAAAGGCATGTACCTTGTTCATTCCCAACATCACACTAAGTTTCTTGGTAGTCTTTACGCCTAGAACTCTACTCTTTGCTCTCTGTACATATAGACTATACCAACCCTTCTTAATGAATCCTTTCTACCACAGGAAGTGTCTGTATTGCCAACGGCAGTGATGGCAAACCTTTTAGAGACTGAGTGCTCAAACTACTTATTTAGCACAAAAAGCCAACACTGCAGTTAAACCTGAATGCTTGGCTGCTGGGGCCACTCGGCTCACGTGCCAACAGAGAGGGCTCTGCATGTCCACTGCTACATGCACATCATAGGTCCTCTGGTCTAGGGCAACTTTTCAGCTAGGACCCTAAGCCATCTGAATCTGTTGTGCCTATTGACATAATCCATGTTAAGGCTAAAACACTTTTTAGGTTGCTAAGTACACAATACTTCTGTATCTTTGGCTAGTCTTTATACTATGCAGGCACAGGCCAGGCATCTATCTGGTTTAGGCTTCTTCATGCTTAGCCTGAGATTTTATAGAATGATAGCCACTTAGCAGTCATTCAAAAAATCCACTGCATAATAAAGTCAAATTTTAACATGTTTGATCCAGAGAAGCATAGATACTCATGACTGGAAGTAATGCCTTTTCCCTTCTCTGGGCTCTGCAAGACAATTAATTATAACCACAGCCCCACCATGGTAATAGTAGATACCCCCAAGTAAAGGATGAATGACACTAGTCTGAGAATCGTAAATGGTTCCACCTGGAATGACTCACCAGCTATTATGGACACTTGGGTTCCTTTTCCCAGTATGAGTTTACCAGCCATTCCTCCAGTGTTCACACCACAAGCAACGCCATTACAGAAACTCATGGGATCTGCCTACTAAACAGGTGAAGAACTGATCTCCTGTGGGACAGTCATACTCCTAAAGGCTAGATCTTCTGTTATTTTGTGTTATGATTTTGTTTCTGTTATGTACAGTTCTTTTCTCATGTTCTATCTGGCTCCAGTACCTTGAGTTGGGCTTGAAAATTCAAGAGATTTCCATAAACCAAGAATTCAGTAGAGTAAAATCTCTTTCAAGGCAATAGTATTTTATGTCCTCTTTTGGAAGATCCAGGACCACAAATTTATCATCTGCCTCCTTGACTCTAAGGTCTCAGTCTAAGGGTAATGTCTCTAGAGCCCTTGTGTGCAGCAAGAGAATTTTCTGGGGACTGGAAGAAAGAACCACTTAGGGTTCCACAGAAGATAATACCTGGTCTTAAGTCAGTATCTTGGGCAAAGAAAAAATAACTGAATTCCACTACTGTCCCACTCTACTTACTTGGCTGGATGCTCAATGTGGTCCCTGCTCCAAAGATTAGCTTGCCACCACCGCTATACCCCACTGCAGGTAAGGTCTTTGTCATAACCTTCCTGCTGCTAATCTGCTGGAACCACTGGGGCCCTGGAGCACTATCTTAACATGCTTGTGAGGTCTTGGCTTCTTAGATCTCCTGTTTCTCAAGGAAGCTGTTCCCCTTTCCCCTTGTAGTAAGGTAAACTTTGGTATAGCAAGACCATGAATATAACAGTATATTAGAAAAGAGCTCACATGACTACTTATTATATGAAGGACATTATCCTACACTATGATACGGTTATTGTCATTTTGCTGTTCCACATGGTGGTTGTATTAAATGCTCAGGCTGAATATCCCACCAGAATATCCCCCAGATCTGTCATCTTTCCTATTCATTTTTGCCTCCATACTTTGTTATTTCATGTGATAGCTGCCCTGCAAATAAAAGCCTGGGCCTAATGGGGTCTAACGGAGTGAGAGTTCCTGACTTTACTGAATTCCAGAAAGGAAGACTCTGTGAGCAAGTATTCTTGACCTGTACTCATTAGCCAACCCACAGAATTTAGTACCTGCTTGAATAAAAGAGAATTTGTGTTTGCCATTAACTCATCTTTTTTCCCCCAAGGACACTTAGCTAATTTCCTGGATGTTCAGATTATCTGGTGCTGATATTATCGGCTTCGCTTGAAAGCGCTGAGTGTCTGGAACTCTTTTTATATTTCTGTAAATTATTCTGTTCAGATTTTCATGTGCTCAATTGGCTCTTATCACTTCTGACTTTCATATGAGAAATGGGAACATCTAAGTCACCATGAGAGCTTGTAGAAATGGAAAATTAGTGCTCCACATGTCCCCAAATTTGCTATCAATCATTGCCTGTTTTCTCACAGACAAGTCCTCAGTTCCTTTCACCCTAGTCAGAGGCATGGTCACACTCATGTGGGCGCACAGACAGCCTGGTCCCTGCTCCGAAAGTCAGCTTACTGTAGCCAGTAGACTGCACACAGTGGAAGAGTGCTTTACAGGAACTCTAACCTGGTGGGACTAGCCTGGCTCTCCCTGCTTTCCAGCTTCCCTCAACCAGCTTTTCTCCACCAACTAGAGAGAAAAGATCACCGGATCAGAATGCTCAGCTTTCTTTGTAATAGTCCGGGTGACTTTTCCCTCAGCCAGCCTAGAGCTGCCAGGGTTTGCTGAAGGGCAGACATCCGTTCTGGGTCCCCGTGAGGGTCAAGGGGGACTCTTGGAAGCGTGTGGAGATGAGGCAGAGATTAATGCCAGATGGATCTGGAGGGGAGAATTCACAGTGCAGGAAAACCTGGGAGAGTGTTTGGAGGCCTTCTGGGCCTCTCCTTCCACAGAGAGACTTCTGTCATTCCTCGAGGGCACAGAGAGACTCCAGTTGTCATAAGAATATTCATATAGAATGTGCGAGGAAGACTGCCTACCTGGGAAGCCTGTGAGAGTCAGGAGTGAGTTATGCTTGGAGCCTGAGACTCCCTTTCTCTAGTTTCTGAGATTGAGGTTGACACTCGTATGGGGAAAAAAAATCCTCAAAATTTGAGAATGGTTTAGACAAGTACTTCTCAGTGAGAATTTCACAGAGCCTCAGTCCTAAATTTCTCTGCAAAGACAGGATTCTAAGCTCAAATAACTTTGGAAAATGCTGTCTACAGTATTTCAAAACTGACAACACATATTAGCACTTCTAAGTCTTTGAGAACTCCTACAGAAATCCAGAGCTTTTCAAACTTATTTGACCCAAGAACCCCTTTTCTTAAAATACTCATTAGCATCCATGGAACATATGCAGGTTTAAATATATATATATATATATATATATATATATATTCCTTGAAAGTGCCTTCCCCAGCTCCAGGAAATTAAAATTCCATTCTAAACGCTAGTCTAATTTTATCCATTAAGTTTTCTGTGCTCCAGATCTGTTTGTTCTCCCACTCACTCCTGTGGGCCACAATTAGGGGCCTCATTGATGCTGATTATTTCTTTCTAATCATCATGAAACAGCTTCATTTTATTGGGCAATTGCCGAACACCTAGGCAGCTGAGCAGCGATTCTCCTGCCACCACCACTGAGAGCTCCGGGGCAGATCTGAGTGCAGGTAACACTCAGGTCTGCATGCCCTGCACCATGTAGGGATTACCTGCCAGGAGCAGTGCGACTCAACAGCCTTTCCCAGATGCAGACTTTCAGGCTTCCTCTAGCACACCTTCTTACACATCTTGGAACCGTACATGAGGTATGATTGAAAACTAGGTTATCTGTTTAAATTTAAAAAATTATTCAGTAAAACATACATCACCACTAATTCTCTTTCAGGATAGTCCCCCTAATGTCAAAAACACTTATTCCGTCATTCTTGCCACTTCCTGAAGCAGTTCTGGAAGTCTTGGTGTCTGCGTTGTCTGGCTGCCTCACTATTCTAAATCAACCTATAATGACGTTTCAAGGTCATTTTGACTTTGAAGAAGAGCCAGAAGTTGCCTGGTACCAGATCCAGTACATAAGGTGGATGAGAACCACACCACGATGTTTTTTACAATGCTGCCTTTCTGTTGGATGATATTTGGCAGCAGTGTTTGTTGTATTTTTTATGGCATCTTGTAAAGACACTCATGAAAAAGGTCTTCTAGAACTGCTTCAGGAAATGGCAAGAATGACGGGATAGTGTATTTGAAGTGAGAGGAAGGATTTTGAGGAGAATTAATGGCAATTTGTCTTTATATAATAAGCATTTTAGTTTAAATATTTATCTTTTTTTTTTTTTTTTTTGAGACAGGGTCTCGCTTTGTAGTTCAGGCTGGCCCTGAGTTCACTATGGAGCCCAGGCAAGCCTCGAACTCAGCAATCCTCCTGTCTCTGCCTCCCGAGTGCTGGGATTACAGGTGTGAGCCACCACGCCCGGCTTAAATATTTATCATTTTAAAATCATGCCTTGTATTTCAAAGATGATTCTGATCCTGATGAGGAAACTTTTCTCAGAATACTATTCCCTGGGTGGTCTCACAAGTGGAGACACAGACTTCATGATCTTCCTTAAGCCTCTTCTCTTTTTGCTGCTAAATGCTATACTGTACTGCTTTCCCATCACGAGTATCGCAATTCTTATATCCCCAAACTCTCTGAGGGGTTCCGGGCTTTGGTAAAGCAAATCAGACAAATGCACAGATAAATACCGAGGAGCTTTTCTGTGTGGAGATGAGCTTTCTCCTCTCATGGAGAGAGTTCCAAGCCCCACTGCTCTCTCTGCCCTACCACCTCTGGTTGGGTTCTGTAACCTCCCTGTTCTGAGATCTAACAACCCTCTCCACTGGAGAGTACTTGCTAATGTTTAAACCAATACTTGCTAATGGTTTAAATAGTAGTTATCTCTCCATTGAACCCTTTCTTGACTTTTCTATCCAGAAAGAACTTTTTCCCCTCAAACAATCGGCATGCTGACACATATATATGTGCCTGGCCTTGGGCTGTAGAGCTAGGAGGATGAAGGAGTGTGGATCCTGTCCTTAGAGAGTCAGGGAGCTGTGGGGATGCATGTCAGTACAGGGCAGTGGGACAGGAGTGTAGGTGCACTCCCCTTGTGCCTGCACTCTAACCTGGGTGACCCTGGGCTGTTCATAGTCTGAAATCCTGGAGGTAGAGTCTGCATTTCCTCCCCTTCTCCTTTGCTTGCCCCTTTCCCTTTCTTTCTCTCATCCTATCTCTAGCATAGTTCTTGGGATAGAATAGTCACTCAAGATTATGGGTGGAATGCATAAATCCTCTAAATATTTTAATGCATTTAAAATGCTATCCTGCTCTCAATCTTTTTGGTAGGGCTATTTCATTTATCCTAAAAGATAAATTGATGCACAGTCCCATTTCCCAAACTAATTACTGCTTGCGCGTCATTATTTAGGCTTTAAATTATCCCTGTATCTTTCAGCTGGGTTTAGAGTTTTGTGAGCATGAATGTGCCCAATGTCCACTGTCCTTGGGAACTTTCATGTCATGAAACTAAATGATAACAAAAATAAAAATAAATATTTCAGTATCATCAATCACAGTTCCTTTGCTGATAAAAGTCCCTAGAAACCATAAGAGCTCTTTCTGTAGTGATGAAAAGGCCTATTCCCATTAGCAATTACCATAAGACAATAAAGTATTAAGCCAAAAGCTGAAAGTTCAAAATTTCACTTCAAACTCGGGAAGAAACATGAAAAATTAGCTCAGGAAGTACTGATGCATCACCTAAGACAGCAGAGGACGGACTGTCTATGTCTAGCCAGAGTTTAAGGTCAAGTACTTACTTGGCTGGACCTGGAGTCTTGTTCCAGTTCCAAAAGTGAGTTTTCTGTCACCGGTGTTTACACCCTGATGCAAAGCAGTACGAATACCTGCCCTCTGTCACCCGGAGCATTTACCTGCGACCCTTATACATTTCAAGTCATCTTTCTTAGGAAACAAAGCTTTCAAACAGCCTACGCTACTATTTTGATACTTTTTAATGCTGTTTTTCTCTCCCGGTAGGTGTATACTTAAAAATAGTCTCCTTAAGTTACTGTTTCTCTCTCTGCAGTACTTGTATTTGCCAACCCCACTCATGACTTCAGAAATGCTGAGTCACTTTGCCAAGGTCCCTCACTGTAACAAGAAGGCTGAGGATGGGTAAACTACAGGCCAGACAGGTAGCCTTGAGGTGAGGGGCTTCCTTCGTAGAGTGCAGGAGGGATGGGGGAGGCAAAGTAGAGACTTGGTTAAAATAAGACTCTACAGTCAAATAGGTTTGAGTTAAACTCTAGCTGTGTTGTTCCTAGATGTATAATACTGGGAAGGATCTCATCCTAAGCTTTCATTTCTTTACTTATAAAATGCGCACAATATCAGTTACCAATTATGATGAATGTATGTATACATTGGATGAGGACTTATGAAAAGGACAGAGATAGTTACTGGCACCTGTAGAGCATGTGGTACATAGTAGTTAATAACAGGATGATTCTTAGCAGTGCTCACACTGGGGAAGGGTTGAAACATCTTGTCGCCATAAGAGGCCTATTCAGCACTCCAGATATCCTCAGCATCCTGCCCTGCCTGGGATACTAACCTAGGAGAAATGTCTCCCTGGGCCCAGGGGACATGGTGATAGAGTCTTGGCCTGGGGAATAGGGGGAGGGCTGAGCTCTTGGTGCCAAGAAGAAAAACTCTACTTCAGAAATAAGATGTGATGTAATAAGAGTGAAACAATAAGAGTGAAGTCTTTTTCCTCAAAATTTGGTCCTCTAAAGCAAAACCCTTAGCCAGCACAGCATCGATCGTTTCATTAGATGTGACAGCAATAGTCACTCTCGCTCAACAGAAGTGTTCTTTCAAGGTGGAACAGACCACAGCACACTTTCACTCTTGCGATGCCCTTCCATAAAACTGTCTGTAAAACGTCCTCTGATTATCTTAGGGATACTCACATGGGCGAACAATGAGGCTGGTCCCTCTTCCAAAGGCAAGTCTGTAGTTTCCTCCTGATACTCACAGTGAGGGGAGCCTTTGATGAAACTTGTCTCCTGTCACCTCCCTTTACCACTGCCCCAGCAGGGTGATCAGCAATCCAGGGAAACACTAGTCAAGCTCCTGGCCTTGCTGCATACCTGCCCTGCTGACCTTGGAGTCCTTGGTGCTTAGGGCCCCAGCCTGGCTTCAGGGTTGGGGGGCTGGAGAGCTCCTCAACCCCCGATTACCCTGAGAAAATACCACTCTCTTGTCTGTAAAACAGCAGGGCACCAACCTCCTATATCCTCATCCATACCCCCAGGGTGACTATCAGTCCTGGTTGTGGGGTCCAGCACCCTGAGGGTCTTACTTTGTGTCTCTTTTATCAGGGATGGGGAGCACAAGAAAATTTATCTGGTATTTCGCTGAAGCTGTTCTGGTCTGCTGTCCTTGCAGCTCTCCTTGTCTCATCCTTCTCTTTCCATAGCTTCTCGATGCTTCCCACTACCAGCCTTCTACCTACACCAGGCCAGAGGTTTGATTTTTGCATAATTCTGTCTGAGCAGGACTCCAAGCATATTCAGGCCCTTCCTATGATTTTTATCCCTTCCTCTACCACCTGGGAATAGGCCAAGGCCCCTGAGTCACCCAAGGCCCTCAGATTCCTTCACTTAGAGGGACCTTGATTCAGATACGGCCTTATGTCCATGAAACCTTAGGGCTACAGACAAAAAGTCACAAAACTTTCCATAAAACTTCCAGGAGACAAGAGAAATCAGAACTCATGCTGCCTACTTCAGAGAGGAAACACTGAGGTTCACAGCAGTCACAGCTGGGTCTACCCACAGTCCCAAGGCAAGAACTCAGCCCTCAGCCCCCAGCCCTCGTGTGCTGCTGGCTCTCAGCATAACTCACACTGAGGCTGGAGGTCACATCAGCAGAGAGCTTTGCAGACCCTCAGGTGACCCCACAGCTCACACCTGGGCCTCAGGCTGCCCCTGAGATACGGACAAAGTGTCCCCAAGGTTCTTTCAGCTCTCACTTTTGTGGTTTTTTCCCTCAGAGGAAGCATAGCTGCTTCATAGAGAGAACAGGACTGTGGTCAGGGGAGGTGCCAGGGGAAGGGGAGGTGGAAGAAATCAGGGTCTGCAAAGATGTGGGACAGTGTTCACTTAACCTCAGGTGTGGCATCGGTGGACGACACATCCTTTCTTCCCTCCCCTGGGAATACAATAAGAAACTGTCCAGCACCAGGATGGGCCCATGGAGGGTAGGTCAGAGGAGATCCCAGCTCACTTACTTGGTAGGACAAACACTTGGGTCCCCTTCCCAAAAGTCAGCCTGTTGTTGAAGGAACACTCTGAGTCAGTGCCTTACAAAAAGGTCCGGGTTTACTTCTCCTCTCATGGGGACACTGTCCCCTCCCAGTAGCTGTGAGAACTTACAGCCAGCAATGACAGATCCTGAAATGTACCCTGTCACGAGTGGTTGGAGGACCTTCCCTAGTGGTGAGAACAGCATCAGCCCTCAGTGCCACCACGGCCTTCATTGTCCTCCTCACGTCCACCAAAGAACATTATCTCTGGCCATTTTTCTTCTGGGATAAATAGAGACTTTACAAAAACTTTGTGGGACGCACTGCTTCCCACAGAGTCCTGGTGGGTGTGAGTGTTTCTAAAGATACCATGGAGCAGGCGGGTATTTTCCCACCTCATTTTCCATGGTTGAGAAAAAGTCCCTATTTTCTTGGGGACGCATTCAAAAATGTATCTTTCCCTTTGCCAGAAAGAGTAGAAGCAAGAGCTTTTCCAGCCCACTGCACCAGGGCACATGTTCAGCACATGTCTCGGTGTGACTCAGAGCCACCGTGCCCACTCTGAGGCTGAGCCAGGGTCCCGGGCGATTCACGCTCAACTCACTCATCTTTCTGTCCTCATCTCACTCTAAGACACTAACTGCCAGTGGGGCTTTTTGTTCTCAGGATACAACAGACTCAAATCCAGTCTCAGGAACACACGTAAAGGCTGGAGCCCTGTTCTCTGCCCAGGAATTTGGAGGGTCCTTGGCCACCTGGTGCTGTCTCCAGCCTGCGGGCTCCCTGTGCCTCCATCCCCTGCCTTGGCACACGCACATACAAACTTGTTATTATGAGGGTTTTGTTTTTCTGTTAAGACTGGAAGTTACTGAATTCAGTGGCCATATTTTAGTTTTCCCTCTTTCTTTCTTTTGTTTCGTTTCTTAAAAATCAGCTATGGTCCCTGGCTTGTTGATGTTGCTCAATAATCATCTACTGAGTTGAACTGGCTTTTTGAGTACATAATTACTGGAACAAGGAGGCTGGCTTTGGGGGAGGTTAGAAGTAAGAATACTCTGAGTAAATATAAGCTGTAAAATCTAAGTGCTTAGGCAAGGAAAAGCCAAGGAAGCATTTCTAAGAGAAAATAAGGACGCAGTACAGAAACCAAAATATTGTCAGGTTTGTGTTGATCTGTAGCAGAGAGATGGGAACTAAATAAAAGTCTAAAAAAAGGATGACTCAAAGGAAGCAAACATTTTTTTCCCCAAAATCTTGACAGCAATTTTCTTTAAAGGTTAAGAAGAAAAATGATGGCAGAAAATCTATATCCTAAGTTCGCAAGATTATTGTGATTAATAACACAATAGTAAAAATAAGAATCTATTACATGCTAGAGTAATGGTTATACATATAAAGATACAAATATAAATCCAATATTGGGGTGGGGCTACACATCTCGGGAGTTCTCACTTACTTGGACTGACCAAAAGTTGTGTGCCAAGTCCAAATATGAGCTTCTGATTGCCCGTGTTCTCACTCTGACATAACCCTATACAAAATGGCACCCTGTGGCTGGGCCAGCCTGGGATTCCCACACGGCACTCCAGTTTGTTACTAAGTGTGTTCCTGCCTCTGTGTGCATACACCAAAGTGGCAGGAGGCATACCATTTTACTATGTAACTATCATTTTTCCTGACACCATTGGAAGATGACAAAGAATAAGGCCAAATGCACAGGAGGTGGGTTCTGTGTATAGTGGATTATATAAAAGTATCACTATTCAGAATGAAAAGTCATTCATGTCATTACAGAGTTTCACTTCTACACAGGAGTTGGAGGAGTTTATCCACCCATACTTATTAAAGTTCCATGTTTCTTCCATGATGCTAACAGATATCATGGAACACAATGCTGTTATTGTTTACTTATCTTCTTATTTAAGCACTAGAGCTGCCTCCACACCCCCCTCTACAAAAAACAAAAAACAATGAAAATAAATGTCTCTCAACTATAATAAGAATCAGGTTATTTCATGGAACTTACTTGCATTTACCAATAGTCTTGTTCCTGTTCCAAAGATAACTTTGTAGCTTCCAGTATTTCCCACAGTGATTTGTTCTATGACAAAATACTCTATTTTCTTCATCTTTCATTTTACTACATACCTAAGAGGTGGGTCTGGGAAGCCTTCAGGAAGGTGCTAGTAGTAAGAGATTTTTCAAATACTCTTAGTAAAACCTACTATTTATGAATGAATTTTACCACGTATTCACAGAAGCTTAGTTGTTCAAATCATAAGTCACAGAATAGGGTTTAGGACCAGACCCCCCCGGGTTTTAGTCCCAGCCCTAGTTCTCACTGACTTTACCTTATGGGCTAATTCAACCAACCACACTGTGTCCTAATTTCCTTTTTGGAGAAGTGAAGAGTGCTGAAGTAAATGATTTCTAAACTCCTTCTTATAGCTAAAGTTCCATGACAGAATAGATACATTCCATGTATCTCCCTACTTGCTGTGATTGTCAACACCTCTCATTTCTAAGTGAACCCTCTGCCTGAGACAATACGTATTAGAGAAAGCAGGGCTAATGGAGACCAGGCAGGCAGAACCAAATTTGAATTTAGGCCCTTTTTCTTGCTAGCAATGGAATCTCAGGCAACACCTCTGAGACTTAGTTCTGTCTTTTGTAAAAGAGGATGCCTCTTCCTGCTGTACAGAGTTGCTTGAAGATAAACAGCACTATATGTTATGCATCTAGCATTATGTCTATACATCAGAGGCATGGATATGGTAGGCAGCATTTCTGGGTTAAGTTAGATTATTGGTTAACGAGGCTATTTCTGGAGGGTTGCAGAATTTGTTTATGAAATATTGATGTGAGTCCACACCTTTGAGTCAGATAAACTCTACGGTGATATAAGTTCTCAACATTGCAGATTTTGAGTGCTTCAACCTTCTCATCTCCTAGAAGACTTTGAAGTACACAGAGGGTCACTGACTTTTAATATCACACTTATAATTGGGACCAAATCAAATCTAACCCTCTGGATGAAAACAGAGACCCTGGGGTCCTTTCTCTCCAGTTCACTACTCTTCTTAGAGAAGTTTATTATAAAAGGGATGCCTCATCTGTGGAGAGAATTGGGTATGACTTATTGGGGTGTGAATAAAAAGACTTAAATATCATCCTGAGTGCTCCTCTGAATTATGGCAATGGAAGTAGAAAGGGTCTGTTAGATTGTGGCCATGCAATTTTCTGCTTTTCTAGCTTTCTCCCTCTGCTGGGCTCAATTTAGCTCAATTCTAGTGTTAAAAAGTTGAATGTTGGACAGAGCTTCTGTCAGCCTCAAGTCTTGGGCAAACTCTTAATGGTTTACTAAATTCCACTCCAGAGAAATTTTCATGCTCATACAGTCAATGGACACTTGCATTGATTTATCTCTGGGTTGCAATTCCCAAAGCTTTAGCATTAGATTACATATAATTAAAAATAAGTCATGACAACAAAAACAATGCCTCCTTTCTTCCTGTGCGCCAATATTAAAGCACATTCTGTAGTTATCATAGGATCTGACACTTACTCAGTTCCACCTTTAGCCGGGTGCCTGTCCCAAAGGTGAGTTTGTTCCCTCCTCCCGAGTCCCACAGTGTCTGAGGCCTCACAATAAACTCCCTTCAGCTGTTTCACCCTTTCTCCTGTTTTACTCTAATGAGTGAGAAGACACTCAATATCAGCATAGCTGTTGGACATATTCACATGAGAAAAAAATTCCCACTCCTCTTGATAGATGAGATCAATTCAAAGGCTAGTGGTGCTAATGTGCCAGAGAGGTCATCTGAGCCAAGACTCCATATACAGATAGAAAAGCAAGGCTGAGACTCAAGGGAGCTACTCTGAGTTATATTGCTAGTTGGGAGCAGAGCCTAAGTCACATCTCTTTGATTCTCAGTCTAGTGTTTTACTCTTTTCATTGTCTACTGGTGTATCCTGTGTCACTTACTTTCTTCTTCTCCATGGGCTGGAAACTTGGTTTCTTTGGGTGTTTAATTTCAGTTAAATAAGGACTTACCAAGCACATTTTTTTTTTTTTGGAGACAGGGTCTCACTTTGTAGTTCAGGCTGACCCTGAGCTCACTATGTAGCCTAGGCAAGCCTTGAACTCAGCAATCCTCCTGCCTCTGCCTCCTGAGTGCTGGGGTTATAGGCAAGAGCCACCATGCCCGGCACCAACCACATATTTTATAAAAAAAATGTTTCATAGGATATACAGAAGCCTTTGGTCTTTCACTTTTAATAGGCTGATATTCTTAGTGGTATAAGATTTCTGTTACTGCATGTGTCACAGATGATCTAAGCTGAACATGGGATGCAGAGGAAAAGAGGAATGGGAAGGATGCTGGGGGGGAAGATCACAGTCTACACTTTACACAGGAAGCCGGGCTATTTCTGGAGAAACTATATTTGTCCAAATTGTCTCAGTTGTAGTCTCTATTCTGACCTAGGGAATTCATTTTACTGTTATTTCTAATTCTTTAGTTATGTTTAGATGAAGAGTCCATGGAGGCTCAACATTATATTCGGTAAAAGTCAATTGATAAACAAGACTGATGCAATCCATGAGGGTAAAACACAGTAAGTACTTGGAGATGCCTTAAGACAGACGAGGGAAAAGAAGGGAGGGATGAAGTTAAATGGGGTTAGCATTTACCTGGAGAAACTAGGAGCATAGTCCCTTTTCCAAAAGTGAGCTTGTTGTTGTATCCTGTATTCACACCTTAACAACCCTCCATACAAAAATGGCCTGCAGTGCCGGGCTTTCTAACCCATGGTCTAACAGGAAAGGGTGAAGAAAAACTATCATTATGGAGAAATTTTTAGGTGTCATTTGGATCAACAGTCTACATACACTCATTACCTCATTCTGGCCACAACTGGGCCATGAGCTTAGATATCTTCCTTATTTGAGAAATGAAGAGAGGTGACCTGCAGCCAAGTGAGCTGGGTCAGCACCGCTACTGAATGCACAAATATCTTAGATGTACATGACATTTTAGCACAGGACAGAGAAGTCTCAAGAGAAACTACGGAAGAAAACTCCTTCCCCTCTGCCTCCTTGAGAGGTACAGCAGCTGTGCTGGGTCCATTTTTTGCCCGGACTAGATACCAGTGCTCTAGTAACAGTGACTCCCAAACCTTCTGCTCGTCCTTCATTACACGACCATTTCTTGACACTTGGAGATGTATTACCCTTAATATTTCTGTTATTCCTTTAATGCCCTTCTTACCAGGTCTGATCAGCAGTCTGGTCCCTCTCCCGAAGGACCATGTATAGCCATCCTTCCCACAGTGTTTCATATTCAGCCCAAAACATCCACAGCCCATACATCTGTCTTATACTTAGAGATGTGGATGGCCCTTTCACCTATAAAGGAAGCTACATCTTAACTTTCTTTTTTTAATTTGAGCCACTTGACTCAAATCTGGGGCATTTATTGTTAAAATGAAGTTTCCACCTACACACATCTCTGGTCTATTACCACCAAGCTCATGGTTTTCAACTCTATTTGTTAACAGGTGTATCTAGCCTTTCTTTCATTTTCATGACAGTCATCAATTTTGAGATTCCTGCCATTCTGTCTCCCCTAATTTTAACTTCAATCACTCTGAAAGTTCACAGAATAGTGTTCCGATCATTATGAGTGGCAGGTTCCCACTATTTCCAGTGAACGCATTTTGCAAGCCCAGCGACTCACTTGTGGCCTTAATCCTGACTCCAATCCTGTTCTCCCCCCAAATCCAAACAACTCTCTGATGACATTTTACTCATTCTGCTTCAAATTTTTTAAATTTTAGCTTTCATGCTTTGTAAAACTACTGTTTTTCCACTGGCCTTACTGCCAAAGTCTTTGTTTTTTTTTTTTTTTTCCATTAAAAAAAGAGTACAACTTCAATAGAACAATACTTTTAGAATGTTAAGGATGGATGAGGGATCCTTGTAGGATCCCTATATTAAAAATCTTTGTGCTAGGTGTGGTGGCTCACGCCTGTAATCCCAGCACTCGGGAGGCAGAGACAGGAGGATTGCTGAGTTCAATCCTTGCCTGGGCTACATAGTGAGCTCAGAGTCAGCCTGAACTACAAAGTGAGACCCTGTCTCAAAAAAAAAAAATCTTCACAAAATGATCAGGAAAGGGAAGCCCATTGTATCCCACTGTGTTCTAAATGTTTCTATCTGGGACACGACAACACAAGGAAGAAGAAATACTTAGGAAGAGAACTCACTTGGGATGACTTGTAGCTTTGTCCCAGTTCCAAAAGTAACTGTTTGGTAACTTCCAGAGTTCACACTACAGTCCAGGCCTTTACAATAAAAAGCTTCCTTTCCTTTGTTATTATCCCTTGGGTAGTATTCAAGCCACTATCTTCCATGCAAGACAGACAGCTTTTATATAATGGCTGTGGATTACAGATTCACACGAAAATAGCCATTTTAGGGTGGGCATGATGGTGCAGACCTCTGATTCCAGCGTTTGGGAGGCTGAGGCAAGAGGATCCTTGTGAATGTGAAGCCATCCTGGGCTATACAAGGAGGTCAAGCTCAGCCTGAACTATATAGCAAGATCTTGTTTGAAATAAACCAGGAAAGAAAAAGACATTTTGTTAAGAATTATATAATCTCTTTACATTAAAAGAAGCCTACTATGTGACCCAGGTTCTTTTGCTCCATAGGCAAATGGTATTTTACATGTGTATAGCCCTTAAGAATTTGTTCAATATTTTCACATATATTAATTTATTTTGTCCTTAAAATGACCCTTGAGGTATTGTTAAAAGTTTTTATTCTATGTAGAAACTGAGGCCCAGCTTTAGAAGAGTTGGAAGTGTTCAGCCCTTCTTCCTCTTTCTTCAAGATCAACTCTCTGGGTTGTTTCTGGGCATTATTTTTGATTCCCCTAAATAACTATCTCTAACACCAGATCTTTCCATTGTCTATGCCATTACTTTAACATTTCTTCTACATCTGAATGCATTTGCACAAACCATTAATTTCTTGACACGTGGGCCTTACAAATATTGTAGTAAGTTCAGTGGCCTCTGTTGCCACATTAAGCCTCTTGCTTTAGTGATATACTGCATACTTACTAGGTTTTAGTTATAATCTTGTCTCAGCCCCAGAGGTGAATGTGCTGTGAATCATAGTACTGTACTGACTGACAAAAACGCTCGAGCTACCCTGATAACAGATTAATGAGATTAGTGCATTTCCATCCTCCCTCACGGGGGCTCTGGCTGGGATTCCCTCTTTGGATTGCTGGAATAAATGCTAAGCCATGGAATTGAGCCCATGAAAGCCTCTTTTTGGGACATGATAGTAGTGGTACAATAGAGGTGGCAGCAAGAATCTGAGTGATATTCTCTAGACTACTCTGAAACTCATTCCTTTAAGAAAGGTTTGCAAAATTTCACCAAGTAATCTTGTTTTACCAGCTGAAGAATATCAGCTCTGATTCTCCTTTTTACCTAGCACTCAACACCTGTACATAATCTCATTGACTTAAAAAGGAGACATTCAGTCACTATGCAATACAAGATGAGGGGTAAATACAGGCATTATGATAGGGCTGGGGATAGAGCTCAGCACTAGGGCACTTCCCTAGCACCCATGAGGCCCTGGGTTCAATTTCTAATACAGGAAAAGAAGTTACCAGGCACTTACTTGGACTCACTGATAAGGTGGTTCCCTTGCCAAAGATCCAGTTGCTTCCTGCCTGGTAGGCACAGTGAGTCGAGGCTCTACAACAAATACCTTGTGCGTCTCCTCACTCCAACCTACCTTATATACAACTATAATCAATGGAAACGAATTCTGCCCTTGATCTTGCCCAGTGAGTTTGCAGTGTTAGGATATACAGTTCCCAAGCTCTGCAATTTCGTGTGAAGAAGAGGCAATTGGTGGCTGGTCCTTTATTTGCTCAGTAACTTTTCAGTGAATACTACACTAGGCACTAAGGAGACAGTGAGAGCCTCCTAGATACCATGCCTGACGTTCACAGTCTAGAAGGGGAAAAGCGAACCAAAACATATCTCACATGATGTCAACTGATGGAAACATAGGAAGTAATATCAGGCTGGGTAGAAGGGTAGCCAGCATCCAGGTAGAATTTACGTCCCTTGGCTCCTTAGACTGATTTAGGCAGGAAAGCACTGTCTGAGAAAGCGATGGGTGAAGCGAAGTCTAGGTAATTAACACTCTCCTTTACAGATAAGCAAATTGAGGGCTAAGAGATCAAGTTACACAGTATGTCAATGATGGGCACTTCAACCTTGCCTCTTCTGGCTAACATATTAGATATAAATATAGCCATTAAATGGTGCTGCTCTGGCCATCTAGGGCATCTTGATTATAGAGAGTGCCAGGAGAAAGAGAAGATGACAGCTCAGGAAGGATTTCTTTGATGAATTTGGCTGCTAAGCTAGGGAGATATATGGATATATTCTATTCTGCTTCCCTATTAAGCTTGAAAATGAGGCAGACTACCGAGGAGAATAAGCTATTCTAGCATTCAGGAGGGGAAAGGCATGCCAGGAGAGCTGGACAAAGGGAAGATGTCTGGCGGTCCACTCAGATTTCCAAAAAAGTTCGCTACTTGACTCAATAGCCAATCAAATCCAGAATTCATTGCGATACTTACTAAGATTCACCTTTAACATAGTCCCTCTTCCAAAAATCAGCTTCTGGCCACTAGATGATACCACTGTGATCTATGTCACAACAAAAAACAAAGGGTGCTGCACTTTCAAACACAAGAAGGCTCTTAGAGCTCTTCTGCCTAGTTGAGATCTAATTTAACCCTAAGAAAAGTCAAGAGAAAACATTAAACTTGTCTATTCTCTGAAATGTTAGGAAATCTCAGGAATCATTTACAACATTCTTTAGAACTCATGTGTTTCTCTCTTAACAAGAGTTTGCAGATTTCCAGGGACAGTCTTGGTCCCAATTCTAAGTTCTTTCTCTCCTAATTAGAGAGGTTTGCCTTTATCAGAGTTCACTTTCTTCTGCCATTGCCAAAGTCCATTACGATGATGTACCTACAAATTTACTCCCAATAGATTTTTTTCATAAAATCGAAGTCATGTGTGGTACCTGTGTTTTTCAAGGAGACTCCACATACATTACTGCATTAGTCTAATAGAATCCCTTGATGTAAGCATAATCTCCATGTTATGATAAACTGAGGCCTAGAGAATTCCAGACACCTGCTCATGGCACCAGAGAGAGTAGACAGCTGAGCTGGGGTCTGGGATTGTCTTTCAGCTCCTGGTTGGATGCTTTAATAATTTATGTTGTGCACATTCACGTATTGATCCCACCACCTTACTTTTCAAGTATCTGTCCTTTCCTATTCTCTCCCAGATGAAAGAGATCCCCCCAAACAAAACAAAACAAACAAAACAAGCAACCCAAACCAATATGACCCCCTTAACAAAACCACTCAACCCTCCAGATCAATTCTTTTGTAGAACAATGTCTTTTTCATCCTTGCTTACTTTCTGGGAGCAAGATAAGGGTTACCAATATTTCAGCTACATTAATTGAGAAAAATAAGAGTTAGAGCAGATAAATCAGAGTGATGGCTATAGATCCTGTAGCTTGGTCTAGACAGCACTGGACTGAGGCTTAAAAACCTGGAATCTTGGGCTGGGGATTTAGCTCAGTAGTTCCAGCATCTGCCTCACAAGCACAGGTCCTGAGTTTGATCCCCAGTACTACATACCACAATGCCGGGCATGGTGACTCATGCCTGTAATCCCAGCAATCATCACCATACACTGCAGTGCTTGGCATAGTGGCTTATGCCTGTAATCCCAGAATTTGGGAGGCAGAGTCAGGAGGATTGCTGTGAGTTCAAGACTGAGCTCAGGGCCTGCCTGAACTACAAAGTGAGATCCTGTCTCAAACAAACAAACAAACAAACAAACAACAAACAAATGAACATCTGGGTTCTTACCCTCCTATTATGACTATGTTCAAATCATGTAACTATCTTCCTTTGCTTTTTGGGACAATCAGATACTATAAATGCTGTGAAGAAATAAGGAAAGTATCTTTTCCTAAAAAAGCAGACCTTAGAAAGCATCATGATAGCAATATCCTTTTCCATAGTGAGTTCATTTAACATACAATAATTTGTGCTTATGTATAAGAAAAACACTAAAGGTTTCTAGTCAATTTTAGGGTAGAACGTTGGAGCTAACATATCATGCTCAAAATAAGATCAATGACTAATTACTTGTTTCAATGATGGAAATAGCCTTATGGTTTAAGTCCCAGTACTCACTTGGCTTAACCAGCACCCTGGTTCCTCCTCCAAAAGTTAGCTTGCCTCCTGCACTGCCACTCACACAGTGACCTGAGGCCCAGCAAAAACACAGAGACCAAGGAAATTATGCTCTGTAGGGGCATAATGACCCTGATGAAGGATATTCTCTATGGCCTTGGAAAGTCAAGGGGCTGCAATGTTCAGGGTAATCCTGTCTCCTAGCACTGTATCCACCTTTACAGGGCTGGAATGCATGCAGGTGGTACAATTTTTTTTTTTTTTGGTTTTAGTGAGACAGGGTCTCGCTTTGTAGTTCAGGCTGGCCCTGAGTTCACTATGGTCCCCAGGCAAGCCGCCGCGAACTCAGCAATCCTCCTGTCTCTGCCTCCTGAGTGCTGGGATTACAGGCGTGAGCCACCACGTCCAGCATTGTGGTATGCGGTGTTGATTGTTGGTGGGCGTGTCTCCACGCCCAGCATTATATGTGGTTACCAGGGATCGAACTCAGGTCCTTGCACTTGCGAGGCAGGCGCCGGAACCACTGAGCTAACCCTCTGGCCCCAGGTGGTACAATTTTGGTCTAACTCATTTACACATTTATTCATTGTTCTGCTTTGGCTGTTTGGATATAGCTTTGCAGGAGGGAATAATAATTCTAAACCTTAACTTCATTCAGGCCCATTTGACTATTTTTAACCTATAACGGAACCGAAGAAAAGATCTTCAGGCTCTGAATGAATCTAAGAAAACATTTCTATCCACATGGGCATTTGCTAACAGGATCTCTCCATTCAGGTTAGTGCCCAGGGAAGGCTCCAAAGAGGGAAGAGCTGTGTGGTCCTGGGTCTGCCCAGTCCCTCCCACTGCTGTACCTACTGCATGCTGTGGAGCAGTTTGGTTAGTATTACAGAAAGAGGCTTCTTCTAGCTGGTCTAGAGTCCATCTTTTGTTGAGGCTGATATCAGGAAGAGGGGGGAGCGAGCAGGCTTCCTGGGGAAAGTCTACAGACTTTCCTGTGGACAGGTTATTCTCAGCAAGAGAAAAGTGCAGTGGCGTTTCGCACAAGGAAGAATCACAAGACCCCCATAGGAAATAAACCTCATAAACTCTGCATCCAGTTTGGCTTGCCCGTTCTGGGTTCAGGGCGTAGACCAGAGCAGATGGTTGGGTATCCCTCACGCTTCCAAGTAGGATTGCCCTTCTCCTTCTCCTCTGGTGGGTACCCCACGGACTCCTCTGATTCTTGAGGTTCTCAAAGGGACTCTAGGTCATCTAGACCTTCTTTTTGTTTCTCCATCCCAAGCTACCTAGGGAAGGTCCTCCAGTGGAGTCAACCCATATATTCTCTTGGTTTTAAGAGTAAAGGAAATTATTTATCTCCTCTTTCCAATTTCTTTGCAGTAATGTTTCCTTGGAAGTAGAAAAGGACCCACTCACCAGGCGTGACAGTCAGCCGAGTTCCCCTTCCAAAGAACAGCTTGCCCAAGCTTGAGCCTCTGTCGACACAGTGCCGGCCCCCTTTACATGAACCACATTGTAGTGCCTGCCACCCTCTCCCGCCCTTGCTTTGGAGTACAGGGTTGAAAATTCACCTCTGTTCTCTTTAAGTGACTTTAAGTCTTTTTCTTGTGCAGCCAACAGCCTAACCTGGACAATCAGTCCCTCAGAGGTTCTATCTCAAGGGACAAATGACCTGTGGGAATAATAGTCTTTCTGCCTTCAGAGTCGCCTCCCATCAGAAAGCAATTACACATCCTTTTGAGACTGTTTAAATTGGAAGGAACTGCACTCTACTGGCCCTATTTCCCAGTACAAAAGACTGCTCACTTACTTGAATTGACATTTTGTTTGGATCCTTTACCAAACCTGAACTTGTGAAAACTTTGATAGGGTAGATACGTCCTCTGAAAAATCACCGCATTTCCTTTATTCAACCCCTGGTTCTCCCACCATGCATTCCTTTCTCTCTCTTTTTCTTTCTTGTTTCCTTACTGATAGCTCCTTTTATTTTCCCATTTACTGCACTGAGAAAGCATACCCCATTATCTTCTAGGTGTAAAAATATCTAGGATTTAACTTGTGAATAATTTGATGACCTATTTCTTTGGCTATCAAAATAATAAAAATAGAAGAAGCAGCACTGAGCTCAGCTTTTCATCCTCTAGGCTTGAGTCATGGGATCTTAGCTTAAGAGGTGAAAGGGAGCCCAGAGGGGACACTCTCCAACATCTAAAATGGCACAGAAATCCATTCCACAGCAACCTGATGGGTAGCTGTAAGGATTCACCGAGTTTCCTACTTCACAGAGCAGCATTTCCACTGCATGGCAGTGCTACTTGTTCCAGAAGGTTCTATGGGAAGCTGGGACACGTCTTTCATCTGCTGGTTTTTATTTTGTCTTCTCTACTAGCCTCTTTCCTCATCTGCATAGCAGCTTCTCAAATATTTGAAGAGTTTCTCTTCTTAGTATAATCAAAAGTCATCTTTTCTCACTTTTACATAGGCTTGAGATAATTTCAGAGAGATATTTCAGTTTTTACCCGATTGTGAAGAGTGTGCCCTTAGCAGCTGTCCCGTGGTGAAGGCATCCCTGAGAAGCAGGGCGCCTGGGGAGGACAAAGAGGGAAGGAGACAATGGGGGAGAGATCTACAGTTCTAATGCAAACTGGGGAAGCCCTGGGAATTTAGTTACTGAACACTGATTGTACTTCCTCAGTAACATTGCTTTTAAGCATAGTCACCATTTGTTTAGAAGTGCTCTGTCTCTTCCCTTCTTACTTACTTGCTCTGACAGTTACTGTGGTTCCAGCTCCAAAACTGAGCCTGTAGTCCTTAGAGCCACAGTGGTAGAACTTCCTACACAAACCTGGTCAAGGCCCTGGTAGGAGACTAGACTGAGACCAAGCCTGGCCCTTGGTCTAGCCCTGTCTCATAATGCTGTGAGTCTTTCAGACTCTTCGTTCTTAATGTCATTGAGTTTCCTCATCTCAGAAAGTAGGAATCATAATATCTATCCCACAATACTGTCAGAAGGATTAAACAAGTTAAGATGTGAGAGGCATTTACATAATGCTGTCTACATAGCAAGTGTTCAATAAACATTAGTTATGAGTGTTTTACCATCTATTTGCATATCATTAAAAAAATTTTTTTTGAGATTGGGTCTCACTTTCTAGCTCATGCTGGTCCACAGCTCACTTTGTAGCCCAGGCTAGATTTAAACTCAGTAATCCTCCTGCCTCTGCCTCCTGAGTGCTGGAGTTACAGGTGTGAGCCACCATGCCTGGCACTGTAGTGTGTGGTACTGATTGCTAGTGGGCATGAGTCACTTGCCTGGTATTGTATATGGTTACTGGGGATTGAACCAGGGACCTTGTGCTTGCCAGGCAGATGCCAGAACAACTGAACTAACTCTCTGGCCCATATCATTAAATATTTTAATGTTATACTTCCTCTCTAAAATTGTGAATATTCATAGATACTTTCAATCATATCCAACATTCTCTTTTCAACTAGTCAAAGTGGCAATAATTACAATTTGGGAATTTTTAAAAATATAGAATAACATGTTAAGAGTATGGTCTCCTCGGGCCGGAAGGTTAGCTCAGTGGTTCCGGTGCCTGCCTCGCAAGCGCAAGGACCTGAGTTCGATCCCTGGTAACCACATATAATGCTGGGTGTGGAGACACGCCCACCAACAATCAACACCACATACCACAATGCTGGGCGTGGTGGCTCACGCCTGTAATCCCAGCACTCGGGAGGCAGAGACAGGAGGATTGCTGAGTTCTCGGCGGCTTGCCTGGGCACCATAGTGAGCTCAGGGCCAGCCTGAACTACAAAGCAAGACCCTGTCTCCAAAAAGCAAAAAAAAAAAAAAGAGTATGGTCTCCCATTTCAAAATGTTCATGGAATGATAGGATTTGTTTAAATCTTTTATGTCTACTCAAGAGACATAGGAATAAAGAGTAATAAAATATTACAAAGAGGTTCTAAAAACATTAAAAATTAAAATTAAAGAACTGAAAATAAATACAGGCTGATGAGAGAAATTTGGTATAATAAGTTAGAAACATTTTTGTAGAGAATTATTACTTACTTGGTTTTACAATGAGTTTGGTCCCAGGTCCAAAGTACAATGTGTTATAGTTTTGCACCATGTTTAACATCACTACAAAAAGTCCTCTGGAGCTTCTCAAAAGGGAGGTGTGTTATCCAGAGGTGACCAAACTACTTGAAGACTAACCCAAACCTACTTATTCTTTGCTATTCCCTGGAAAATTCAAGAACCAAAGTGAGGAATGAACTGAGAAGACACATTCATTATCAGAGACAGGCAAGATAAGGGCAACTGATTTTCTTCAGTAGTTTTATCGATTTCTTTTCTTTAGTTTTCTGCTTGGGTTCTTTCTTGTGTCCTCTGTGCTCCACACACACACAATATCTAAAACAAGGACACTGCAAATAAATACTCTCTACCCACTTCTCTTCCTAATTATTAATGAAAATTCCTCTCAGGTAGGCCTGTGAGGAAAATCTTTAATCTGCTTTCAGACCCAGGGCTTTCTAGAAGCTTCTCTTCTGGACCTTAGACCTGGTGCATCTGGGTTGTATTTGACAACTAGACTTGAACTTCTCTGAAGGACAGCCTGAGCCATGCCAGCCAGCCTGGGGTTCTGCAGGTATTATCTAATAAGCTCATTATATCCTATCTGTCAGAGGCTCTCCATGATACAGTCAAATATACTTTAACTTCCACAGCGACAGCCCCCAGCACCCCCCACAGTGACACTCTGCACATTGGCTTATTTTTGCTTCCTGCCTGCATATTCACTGTAGAACAAAAGAAAATCAGAAAAACACAAATAAAGGGGGAAAAAAGAGGCTGTAGTGTTGGCTGTCATTTGCAAGTGTAGATGAAATATTACTTATGGGCAAAATATTTTGCTGACAATTTCAAGAGAAAGGAAACCTCAGTGCCAACAGTTAGACACCCACACAGTTGAATTTAAACAGATCTCAACAAATGAATACAGTTATGAGAAATAAAATAGAGGTGACTTCAGTCTAAGCCAAGTAATTATAATACTTATGCAGTTTTGGAGGGCAAGGGGCTTACTTGTAGAAGTTATAAGCAATATATTACAGGAATACTTCACTGGAAGGACTCCAAAAGGCTACAGCAATAGAGCCTCATTTAAATATCTAACATAGGCACCTTTGTGTTTAACCACTTATGTAGACATAAGCTAGAATAAGTTAGAAGTGTAATTGGCCAATTAAAGTTGGTTTGAAATGGTTCTTGGTGAACCCATCTTGCAACAAGACCCTGCTGCAACTAGATTAGATTTGTCCCCATTGTTCAGCAAGTCCTCTGGATTAGAATGGCTCAGAAATTCCTACTTTCCTGAATTCTGATCCCAACTTAGCCAAAGGCTTATTTTCCTGCTTAGTCTTTGTCAAATAATTCTCTTTCCACTTTTCTCTTTCCAGTATACACTGCTGGCACCCTTTCCTCCTCACCTCTGGGCTCATTAAGCTACACATACAGATACATTGTTGGAAATAGTATTAAATTGTGACATCCTACCAGGTACCACAGTCAGTCGGGTCCCAGATCCAAAGGTTATTTGCCATCCTGAACCAGAGAAGCACTGTGATGTGCTCAGTTACAAGAACCTGGCCAAGGGGGCCAGGCTGGAGGAGCACTGAGCAAGGAGCTGGTAGTTCCCCTTAGGCACTAGATCTGCAGCGCTGTCAATCCATGTTTGGTCTGGAATAACCAGACCAAAGAATTCCATTTTCCTTTAGGGGGATCTTTGTTTTCCATTTTCAACTGCAGAGATCTATCAAAAGTATGTTTCTACATTTCTGTGGAGTAAATGGTCTTTGGATGTAGACATCAGTTCAGCATTTATATCTTTTCATTTAAGGAGACTCGTAACATCCAGGGCAGAGAATATTTCCACCCTGAGCATCTCTAGCATGCCACCAGGGAATGGCCCAATTTTTTGAGTGCTCCTTAGTCTGAACACACAGAGTCTAAAGGAAGGAGGTATAGAGCTGGCACTGTTTCATCTGGCCACTCGTTTCACATTGATAAAATAATCTTATAATGAATAAACTATCAGGGAAATTGCTAGTGAATTTTTCTACCTCTCTTTTGGGCTACTTCCTTTGTTATTAGTGATGTAGTATCTATGTTGATGTATCCGCTCAAAGGCTTCCATGGAATCAATTTTAATACTTCCTAAGGTAGTGAGGATGGCATAAGAGGGTCACACACAAGGGTTCAGGATGTGCACTGTCATATCTGGGAGAAAAAAATGGGTTCCATCTCCAGGGTGTAAGTTCTTAGAGGACACTGTCGCACTGGGTTTGTCTCTGCTGGATCCTGTCTGAGCACCAAGCCTGGCATTATAGTAGGTGCACCAAGATTTGTCAGATGAATGCTGCGGATCTCAACCTTCAGATTAGAGGTGGATTCAGCAAACCGGAGACTTAAGGTCTAATTCCTAGACTTAGCCATAGACTGGGTATGCCGTGATGATTAGTCCCTTCCTTACCCAGGGTTCCTTATAAATGGAAACAATCGGAGAGAAAGTGTTATTTTAAGATTCTCTGCTCTGTGAGGCTATGTTGCATAAATTTTTGGCTTAAAGTCTCAGAAATAGAAAATGTCCCCCCGGTAGTCCTGAATAAACCAAAAGTGATTTTCAGATTTTTGACAGAGACTAACCACACTTACTTTGGTCACTGTTGACTATTTACAAAGTTCTTTCAACACACAGACCTAATCTCAGCCCCAAAGAACAGTGTCTTAGGGGGCTTATTAAGGAATCAGAAATCTGGTCACTGATTGCTACACAAATCTAGGGCTGTAATCCCAGCCAACACCCTGAGTAGTCAGTCATCCGTCTTCAGTCCCAACACGCATGTTCTGGGAGCCATTCCCGGATCCATCCCCACATGGTTCATTTTGCACTCAGACGCCAGATCCCAGCCAGGGGGACTCGTGGCCTCCTGTAGCTGATACTCATTCTCCCTCCCTAAGCATTCTTTGTATATTGTATAATTGGGTCTAGATCGGCTCTTAATCCACAGACATTGCTTAATCCAGGGATACAATTTTATACTTACTGGGCTTCACAGATAACTTGGTTCCCTGTCCAAGATAAGCTTTGCTCCCTGGTATGATTCACACTGTGTTACATAGCCTGTCAGAAACACATCCAATCTGCCTGAACACATTTCTAATCCTCCACCCTCAAATCCACAGCTGATTGCTCCCACACCACGGCATGAATCATGGTTATATTCTTATTGTCTCTCTCTCTCTCTTTTTTTTTTTTTTTTGCTAGGAAGAGAATAAGGGTATTCACATGCTGGGGGCTGATAGAAAATAATGAAAAATTCTATTTATCCAAAAATGTTTGTGTTTAACTGATCTCTCATTTTTGTCTAATGGCCCTGGATGTTGCAACTCAGGAAAATGGCTTCCCTTCAAATGTTTCTCACAGGCTCAGCGAGAAATCCTTGGCACATGAGGTTACAATTAAGGGCAGGTGGGGCTCCAGGGAATCTGGCTCACCTGGGGTGACCACAGCCTGGGTCCCCGCTCCAAAATGCAGTTTCCCCCAGCCGTCAGTTGTCACACTGTGGCCAACACCTCTACAAAATGGCTTCCCCAGAGAAGACAGCTGCTAAATGAAGACAAACTACTCATGGGGAAACAATCCTGCTACAAAATGAAGTAACTGCATGATATGAGATGTAAGCTTTTCCCACCTTCTCTTTTGATTTCTCTTTTTCCTAGACACCGAGGATGATGTGTGCCAGGGCTGCAGAGGGGCCAGGGTGTGGTCTTGCAGGGGTAACGAAGAAGCCCAAGCGAGAGAACCCAGTTATCTAGGAGTTGACCTCATTCTGAGTCCAGCCCTCAGCACCTCTGACACTCAGCCACAGCTCATTACAATGCTTACTCTCCTATATTAACTGAATTAATTTGAATTCATGGGTCTGGTAGAAAACCTATTTTAGGAAGCTTAGTAGATTAGGTCTGTGTGTTGTCCCCTGTTGGGACACTATTAACCACTGGCCTTTACTTGCCTCAGTTTTAAAATCTGTAAAGTGGGCATAACTATATTGCTGTCTTCTGCTTTGAAGACCTTGTCAGTAGGTGGTTTTACTTATTGTAAGTCTGGCAGAGTGGATAGACCTCAAGGCTGCCGTATCAGTGGCTTCTTGTGGGTTTCTTCCCCTCTACACCCCCTGGAACTCCTTCAAGGATAAAGATGGTGATGAAGTATTGATCTCGGTCTGCCCACCCCTTTGATGTCTCTCCAAGAAGGTCTCCTGGAAAAGAATAGGTCTTCCTCCTGGAGATAATCGTACAGCGCTGAAATTATATGCCACTTACTTGGCTGAAATTATATGCCACTTACTTGGCTTGACAAGCAGACTTGTCCCCTTTCCAAAGATAAAGGAGAAGCCTGTCCTTCCCCACAATGATTGTCTCAGCATCAAAAAACCTGCCAACTTAGCTCCCCCCACCGCACCAGCCCCCTTGAGAAGGGAGCTTCTAACACATTCCTTTATCATACTTGGGTTCCTCCTGCGGTAGGAAAACCCTCCCGCTCCTTATGGCCCTCGTGGTCTCTCCTTCCCTTGCTCCCTTTCCACCCATCACTGCTCCTGAGCTCACGGTGGGCCTCTGCCCTCGGTTTCTCTGGCTTATCCCAGGCTGAGCGCTGGGCTCATCTCTGCTCACTGTGCTGTACTTACGGGGCAGCACAGACAGGCTGGTTCCAGGGCCGAAGACCATTCCCGCCTGGTAGTCCTTATTCACACAATGCTTCGGGGCCCAACAAAAACCCAGGAGCGCTTCCTCTACACATGCCGGGAGATCTCATCACGGCACGTGTCCTGGGACCTAGGACTTGTGTGTTTGTCTATAGAGGGAAAAGTCAGCCCATTGTTCCTGTCCAGTCCTGAAAACAAAGGTCGTTTGGGAACACAAGGGACAAAGGTTCCCAGTGTGAAGCCAGCCCTGCCCCCAACACCTCAGATGTTGCAGCTCTGCATTAAGGAGCTGGAGACTTTTCTCAAGAGGCTCTGGAGAGCCGGAGAGGCTTGAGGTTCTCTCCCTTCGCCTCCTGCCTCCAGGGCTGCACCTCCAGGGGAGGGCGGCTACTACCTCCTTTCAGAAACCCTGGCACGAAGTGCTCTGGCCTCGGCTCCTGACAGCTCATTTTCACCGTTCAGAGACCCATCAGGAAGGCTTTCCACTGGCTTCACTCCCTCCCTGGGCCGGCAGAGTCCGGGCGGAGGTGGAGACCAGAGCCCCTGGCTTGACCAGAGGTTCCTTCCCAGATTAGGAACCTCACTCAACTCTCACCTGACCGTCACTCTTTTTTCTTGGAAACAAAGCGTCCTCACTCGCTTCCACAGGTGTCACCACCCTCCGCTTGCAGCTTCGGGAGTTTAATGGCAGTTTCAGGAGCTTTTTCTCACAGTTTAACTGCCTTCCAGTACAGTTTGAGGCAGACTGCCCTCACCATGCAGCCTCCATCTTCTCCTGTCACCGTCCGCCCATGAGGGAGGGGCACCCGATTCTCAGGCAAGGACTCAGGACGCCTCGGGAGAATTCCCACTGAGGTCACGGCGGTGACCAGGTAGTGTGACTCCTGCCCTGCGGACCCGTGAGCCGCGTCCCTGCTGCGCGTGCTTGTGTGTAGCTCACTGGGCTCTCTGCAGAAAGCGCTTCTCTGCCTCTGACGCTTGCGTGCCTTTGTATTTAAATTAGTTAGAATTCTTTCTATTTCCACTTCCAAATCCCAGGTGAAGAATTTCATAGCATGGGCTGACATTCTCCACCCTGCCCCCCATTCCAGCTGTGTTCCTGATGTGCGACAGAGCTTTGACAGATGAGCCCAAGGGGTAAAACAAAAGCTTTGCTATGCATTAGAGATGATATTTATCAGAATTATTAATAACTGGGGATTAATGTTCTGGGAATTATGCTAAATATTTTAGCCATATTTTTTCATTTGATCTTCACAATAACTCAGCATGGTAGGTGTATTTTTTTTTAAAGAATATAAGATCTGGTAGGTGTATTTTTATCACCATTTTGTGGGTGGGGAAACTGGTATTCAGGTTAAGTAACTTTTCTAAGTCACATAGCTAGTTAAGTAGCGAAACAGGGACCTGAACTCAGGTTTGTATGTCTCCAGAGCTAACATGAAGCTGTAAAATCCTAATTTGGGATCTTGAAATGTCCAGAGGGGACACATGGCATTTCAGAGATGCTGTACAGTAGACCCAGTACCAAATCCTGCACCTGGCAGGCGCTGTATTCTCAGTCCAGAAGAGCAGAGTTGGAGAGGTTCTTTCCACACAGAGATTGAAATTGCAGCAGGGGATTAAAGTTAGATGGGTGAAAAGACTTTCCGGCAGCCAGGGTTGCTACATTTTGGAACTGATTACAGAGAAAAGCAGAGGGGCTTCCTGCTTGCTCTTCACCATCGCACACCCCAGAGCACATCCCCTGTGGACAGGGACCCAGGCCAGGGGAAAGGGGTGTGTGTTCCCCAGAGGTCCCCTGACATCTCCTTGGCTCAGTTATTGTTTATATCTCTATTTCTTTAAAAATGTTGTCTGTGCTGAGAACCCCACACCGTGAGCTGGAGTAAGAAATGTGAGTGCACATGCGCATACATCTCATTTCAAAGCAGGGAAGAGAACAAGCTCTCTTCGGCCTGGGGAAAGAACATTAATAAAGAGCCCAAGCAGATGCACAGGATTAAAGTATTTCTCAGACTAATGATTTGATTGATTGCCCCTAAAGGCCCAGGCAAAGAAGAACACAACTTACTCGGCTTCACAGTGAGCGTGGTCCCCTCCCCAAAGGTTAATTTGGCTGCATTGGTGTTACACTGTGCTCCGCGCTATTGCAATAACCTTGACTGGGGCCTCTAGGAAGACAGGTGGAGGTGGGGGAGGCAAGCAGGAAAACAAAACCTGAAATGACTGCCCATGGCCAGAACAATCTCCTTGTAATTAGGTTAGAACGTGGGAGGAATACTAATAACTAGCAACTTCCAAGGCCAATTCTATTTGCTGTAATTTTCCTTGAAAGAAGGCCTTGGCAGGAGCTTCTCCCGGGAAATTCATACTGAGTGGCTACTGCCAGTCTCCTGGGACCAAGTATTGTTTGCTATTCCTACAGGCCTTTGCCCATTTTCATCCAGTTCCTGCCCCCCCCCCCCTTTCCTTGGACCTTCCTTTTCATGGAGGCTCACGAATTTTCTCAGGAAGAGACTACATGGATATTAAAAGCCCAAGTACATATCCCTAGGGGATATGTGCATTAATAACCTTGTTTACCAACCAGTATTGCGAACCACCCAACACAAACCAAGCAAAGAAAACACCACCTGTGTTTTGACAGCTCCTGTATGATGGAAGATGTGCTTCTTGGGAAAAATAATTAGCAGAAAGAGGAACTTACTTGGTGTGACCGAGAGCTTGGTACCTTTCCCGAAAGTGAGTTGGTAACCCCCCGTCCCAGAGTACACACACGGTTTCTTCCCTTTGCAAAAACTCCACAGATGCTGAGAAAGCCTAACCACTTATAGCATAGGAACAGCTCTGACCCCAATTCAGATGAAACAAACGGACAACAGGCAGAACAGAAGGGCTTTCCGGAGGCTGTCATGGAGGAGTCCAGCCCGCAGAGGTCCGCGCAGACCCAGGGCCGGCTGCTCCATCCTCTAGGGTTCAGACAAGGTGTGTTCTGACCAAATACCTGTTCAGCTCTAAGAGCTCCTGGGTTTAACGCATTCCTCTGGCAACAACTTCAACATTCAGGCAATTCTTTCTTACATCTATAGGCTGAGCATTCCTGATGCCTAAACTGAAATTGAAATGTTCCAAAATCTTAAACTTTTAAGTATTGATATGATGCCCCCAGGGAAACATTCCATATCTGACCTCTTGTGATAGGACTCAGTCGAAATGTAAGTGCACTAAAATTTGTATAAAATTATCTTACATATATAAAGTGCACATGAAACATAAATAAATTTTGTGTTTTTCCCTCCCACTCCCAAGATATCTCATTATGCAAATGTAAATATTCCAAAATCTGGAAAACTCTAAAATATGAAACATTTGTATCTTAAGTATGAGATCCTTACTTGAAATTCTGCAAACTACAGTCGGAGCCTTTTACCCCTTAAACTTTCCCACTTGAAGACAGGTGATTTCACATTAACATATTCCATAGAGGAATTCATCACAATAGCCCTAAGAGGTCTCACTACTGGGGAAGAAAATGGAAATTGAGGGAAGGAGTCAAGGTGACCATTGTCTTTATCTGTAATTGTATACAATAAGAAATGCTTATGTCTTACTTAGGCAAATTAAAATTAATGACAACATTAAGTAGAGACCCACAGTATATTCTAAAATGGTCCTTGGACCTGAGATGAACCTTTCTGTCCTTCCTGAGGGAGTCTCAAATTCTCTGTGCTCAGACTGGCCTCTGGGAGCAGAGGAGGGACTTGGGCTGCCATGTGTGCTCAGAACTAGCCGGATATGCGGAGGCCAGAGAGCAGAGCAGGACCCAGTTCTCTGCTTGCCCATGAGTGTTGAATTGGCTTTTCATTTATAGCAGAGTAACCAGTTCATATTCCTGCTCAACACCAATGGCTCATTTCCTATTAGGCCAGTTTTGTGGTGCTGGGAAAAAAACCCAGAGCCTCGTGCATGCTAACCACACGTTCCACCACTGAGCTGGATCCCAGCTTCTGACAGCCTTTCCCTGGAAACAAAAGTTTTCTTAAATTCACTGGATAATCACTTAAGAAAAGAAGCCCTTGTTCATCAAAATTAGGTATGACTAGGAACACTTACTTGCAATCACAGAAAGCCGTGTGCCCTTTCCAAAGACAAGATTCGTGTTTCCTGAATTCCCACAGTGATTATCTCCATAACAAAAACTGTCAGTACTGGGCCCTGAAGGTTTTCCTGAACCTTTCCTCCAGTTAATTCTTCTTCTTGGTAGAATCACCCAGGACTCTTCTCACGTAGTTATATTTCTCTCTCTCTCTCTCTCTCTCTTAGCAATTCTTGACCCTCTTCTCTAATCCTATACAACATGCGACAACTACAGTAATTCTGGCTTTACTTATCTCACCTGAACATAGGAGTTTCCATACGTGGAGTTATTGTTAGCTTGTGAAAAATATTTCAACTGAAATCTCTGATTCTGGCCTCATGCTAAACTTTTTGTTGTATTTAAATGTAGACATAGAAAGGAGGGGCCACTTCTCCCGAAAGAAGAAAATGATTTGGAAAATGACACAGAGTGAGATGGCTTGTTGCAAGAAGTTACATTTGGCCAGAATTCCTAGCATTAAGGTAGTTTTTAAGGAATTTATCTCTTGCTTATCCCTGGAACAGGGGAAATGGGCACCAGAGCCGGGAACCCTATCAAAAGTCAACCAGAAATGTAGATATTTTATGAAAAGTGGAAGAAGAGGAATTGCTCGGATCCAAATATTTTAATTGGAACCAAAAACCACACTGGGTTTAACAACATGTCTGAACAGATTCCACCGGGGGAAGCCTAGGAGGAAGATTAGAAAATGCATTCTAGAGAAAGGTCCATGATTTTTTACACTTCATGATAAATAAACAATGAAAAATATAATTGATAGTTGCAGAAGCCTGTAGCAACTTTCCCCATATTGGGTAGGGAGAGTAGGGGAAAATTTATTATTAGACTAAACTGTGGAAGGGTCCAGGCCTCAAGGCCACCCACATTCTGACAGTTCTATGACATTTGCTCAACCAGGGCCAAAAAGAATTTCAAATTAAGGGAAGTCAGCATCAGAAAATCACATGAAAAAAACTTACTTGGGAGAATATGAAGTCGTGTGCCTTTTCCAAAAACGATGTTGTAAGAATTTGATTTACACTGTGACTGGGACCATAGCAAAAACTCCTAGTGACTCTTTTGAGAAAGCTTCATATTCCTTGATGAATATTTCACCTTCATGGGACTTTACAGATTCCCCTACTGCCTCTTCTCTTATAATAAACAGGCCTCATTATCTGTCCTGTCATCTTTCTCTGTGTCTCCTGGTTGTTTTGCTTGAATTTTGTGCTGTTTATTGCAAATGCACAGAAAGGAAATTGAATGACCTCATTTGACACTGACAGTAAATTATAAAAGCAACGATTCAAAAAACCCCTTTCGGATTTCAAACACAGTTCTGTTACTGTAGGCTAAAAATATCTGGCAGACAGCCACTGAACCAGTGATCTACTCTTCAGAGCCCAAAGAAGGGTACGGGCAGGAATGGGTGGCTTTGGACATGCAGCTGTATTTCCACCTGAGCTGCAACTGCACTACAGAGTTCTCCCCTCACCCTTGGCCCTGAACCATAAGCTCTGGAAGCAGTTTTATCACCAAGGTCTGAAGATTCTCTGTCTTAGGTCAAGCAAATGTCTGTTCTACTCACAACAGCCCTTCTCTGGTTGGGAGAATGGAGATCATACATTTTGGTTCAGAGGGATGCTGGTCTTTGGGGAAATGTTCTCCACGGATGGGTTCTTGCCACAAGAGATAGCCATTGACCTTGATGGATCCTTACTTGACAAAGAACCAAGCAAGCCTCATTGCCTTCCCATCATCCATCTGACCCCACAGATGCCCTGTATCACAGTGATTGGAAAAGATGAAATGGGATGATTTTGCTCACTTAATCTGAAACAAACTTAATGGAGTCAACTAGCTCATTTGCTTGTCTTCTGGAATTTCTCTAAACTATTAAAAAATAGGCCATCTTATTTTATAATGCTCTAGGTCGCTCATCCCAAAGTCTCAATTATACCATGTTATTGGATTTAATCACCCAGTCGGTCAACTTGACAACAGTTCCCTGTTAATATTACTATCACTGTTATTATTTTGTCTGACTTGAGGGTGAGTCTGACTGTCTCCACACTGGCAATGTGGAGAAACTGATCCTTCAACCTGCCTCTTTTCAGGATAGGCTCCTGAATGCCTTTTCCTTTCCTCCCCAATTAGGTGTGTTTAAAATATTTTTTAACTTCCCGTGGAAGCATTGATCATTAAGGGAAAATCTTGTCATGCCTGCCATTTTATTTCTCTATGAATTTCCTTACAGGTGTTTATGAAGTCATCGGGGATCATCAATTCATCTCTGAATTGTCCCCTTCCCATTGGATTTGAATAGTAAAGCTGCATTTGTGGTGAAATTTGACATGTATGAGACTAGATGGGGACATTTGTCAAAACTGGAGAATATTTGGGTTTCCTATTGAATCTTTTAGAATAAATATATGTATAGGCATGAGAGACAAAGAAGGTGCCTTATAAATATTAGTAGCATTTAAAATGTGATAGATTCTCATTTTTAATAGAAGACAAGTTCTGCAAGCAAAATCACAGTAAACACACAAATCATTGTGGAATACAGTTTAGGAGATATTGTGGCTGTAAATAACTCATGGTCCCAATATCTTCCTAGAAGGAGAGCTGAGCTACCATATTAAAGGGGATTTGGAATGGTCTCATTTTGCATCTATTTATTATTATTGCTCTATTCTCAACAATCATGAATGTTTCATGTACTTGCAAAAGTCATTTTTCAAAAGGTACATCTGTTTACATATTAAATTAAATCTCTGCTAACTTCACAGAATTTATTTGTTTGGTCAAATATAAATAGGACACAAACACTTACTGGGCTTCACCACCAGCTGGGTTCCATCTCCAAAGAAGAACCTGTTATTGTTATTCCCACAGCACTTCCTGCCTTTACTTAAACCCCAAGTAAAACTCAGCCAAACACATGGGAGCGGGATGATGGGGCAGTTGAATTCTCTGTGGGTTTATTTTGCTTCTTTGTCTCTGGAAATTGGCCTTTTATCATAGGCAGAAGAAAATTGGTTCTGCTACATAAAGCAAACCATTTTTCCTTTAAAATGACCAAACTCACAAGCTTTTAAAATCATTTTGCATTTCTAGGCTTAAATCTGTCAAAGCAGCATCAAGTAATTTGTTAACAACCCTCTCTCTCTCCTATGTAAGAACGGAGCTGTAGGCACACAGATCTGAAGAGATAGTGTTTCCTATAACCACAGAGGTGTTTTGTAAGCATGGAGGCATTTAAAGCCCCTTCCAGTCTCTATCTGAGCCCCATGTCTGGTCCCCTACTCACTGGCTAACTTATTTTGGGCCTTCTCAGAGTGTTACAATGCATATATGATAGCCCAGAAAATGTCTTCCCAAAGATGTTCCATCATGGACTCATGTTATTTCAGGAAGAAAGGGGTGGGAGTAATGAGACGTCAGCTCCCACAACCTTAGGAAGGCCCAGTCCCAAAATAAATGGAAGCAATGAACATTTTCCTTATAAAAAAGACTGTGTGCTGTAGGCAAGGATAAGGGCACACAAGAGCTCCTTTATCTCAAAACTGAGCATTGGCTAATATAGACTAAGAAGTTGTGTTAAAGAGAGGGGAGTGAGCATTCTAAATGGGGATAAGAGGGTGCTGACTTTCTTGATTAAAAGTAGAGCTTTAGGGATGGAAGAGATTTGGTGTCACCCTCAACCTGACTAATGATGTTGATTCTCAGATTTGAAGAAGAGTTAAAACTGATTTTATTGTTCTTTTCTCAGTCTGAGAACAGCAGGTGTCTAGAACAAATAAAAAAGGACTTATCCTGGGGAAAGTGGAAAGGTAGCAAATGGAGGAAACAGAAGGAAGATATTAGGTGGCTCACAGTGTAATACCAACCTAGTCTACCCCCAGCACTTCTTCTCCTCCCACCCCCGGCATCTTCCCAAGGATGGCCCTGGGGTCAAACACTTCCTGTACTTGTTTGGAAGAAAAATAAGATATGGCCTAGAGAATAAAGTGCTTGGATCAGGTGACAGAATTGTATAAACAGATGAGGTCGTATCTGCACAGGTAAAGGTATGATCAGAGCTGACAAATGGCTAGAAAATAGGATTCACAGAAGGAGAGAGCCTGCAGCATTTAGATGAGAACAATGTCTCCCACAACGTTTTTTCTCTCCCTAGATTTTATCTTAAAATTAACACTGCTTTCTCCTTCCTAACTGATGTGCCATCCATGAGAATGGGGCATTCTGAGAGTCCAGCGTGGCAGACAAAGTAAGACAGTTGTCAACCTTCCATCACTGGAGTGCAGCTATTACCCGTGATCCCCCACTTGCCACGGAACACATAATCCACCTGACAGGTCCCACTACTCACATACCTGGCTTGACAGAGAGCAAAGTACCAGTCCCAAAGATGAGCTTGTTTGTGCTAGCCCCATAATTCCCACAGCCCTTCAGAGCCTTACGATAACCTTCAGGGAGGGTCAGGAGAACGTGAGGAGTCCTTGGTGTCTATCCAGGCTTAGAAGAGCTCAGTCCTATTGCTGCAAAAGTCATCTTACCAGATAGCCTCATACACCTCTGACTTGCTCTCATATTGTCTTTTAAGTCATGTTTTCTCCTCCCCTAGTACTGGGAGTCGAACTCAGGACCTTGAACTTGCCAGTCAGGGATGGTGTCACTGAACTACATCTTTAGCCCTTAAATTATATTTTTTATGAGGTTGTGCTAAAGTCCAGAGTTCTGAGTGGATCCACTGGTAAGTGACCAAGTGCTACAAGGTAGTCCCAAAGCAAATACGCTGGGAAAGCTGCAGATACATTACAGTTCTTCAACTGTATCTTTTTCCTTTTCCTTAATCTTATCTTCCCAGTGGAATAGGCTGACTCATCCTTGGGAGAGAATTCTCACCAGAGTAGAGCGAATGAAAAAAACCCTACCTAACAACTCAGCTCTGTGCTTAGGGTCTAGTGAAGCATTATCCATTCTGGGAGCAACTAGACCAAGCAAGAGTTGGCAGCTGACTTGCTTCTCACTAGAAGCGAGGACCCATTTAGCTTGAGGGCACTGTCTCTAGCAGGCTGGGTTATTCTTGAGAATGTAATTTCTGTGCTTCATTCTGTGTAATGTTCAGCTAGTATCTCTTTTCCCTGATGGTGACATATCTGAGGCTTACCTGCCTTTATAATTAGCGTGTTCCCAGAGCCCCAGACCAACTGATAGTTGCTACAGATCTACACAGACACAAAAACCTTAACCAAACCTTCACTGCCCTTCAGGGAGCCTATCAGAGATAAAGCCCAGACAAAAACTCCAGAACAAACCACATAAAACAATGTAGGAATATTGACCATTGAAGATTATTTGCTCATTTAATTACATTTGATTCCCTTGCCCATTATGGATTTCAGGCACAGATGATGAAATCAAATGACTAAACATTCAAAGTCCATCTAGGTCTCTCTGCATGTAAGAGCATCATAATTCATAAACAGTTTTCAAATTGGAGAAGTTGAACTTGCTTCACCTTCCCTGGCATTTAAATAAAAAGGTAAAAGAGAGAAATAGATCATTTGCTTGGAGTCCTAACAGATGTGACTCCCTCATGTCCTTTCTTTCACTGCTGGTTAAGCCATTGATCAGCAGGATGTTCACCTATAGATTAAACTTAGTTGACCTATAGAGGGTTGTACGTGTGAGAACTGCCATCCTGAGCGACCACAGACGCAGCAGCTGGAGGCCCCAGGCCCCTCCAGAGCACCCTGTTGGGAAGGGTGGTGGTAGCTCTGTGAGAAAGTTCCAAAGCATGTTGTTCATTTATAGAAAATGGCTTTTAAAAATTACTTCTTGGCTTCGAGTACTTACTTGGCAAGACTTGTAATCTGGCCCCAGCCCCCCAAATGAGCTTGTCAGCGCTGAGGTGCACAGTGATACCGAGGCTGCCAAAAACCCCCTGACTCTGTTTCCTCCCCAGCCCTGGTGCTAAATGGCAGTCAACAGCAAAGAAGATCTGAGGAAACATTTAAAGCTCGAATGCAAACAGTCAGTTTTTGTTTTAGTTCGGTTTCCTCTTCTGAAAGCACCCATGGCTTGGGCTTATTATGTTTTCAATTCACAAAATGACAGCTCAAGGTAATTCATTGAAGGAAATCAGGGAATCTCAAGCTCTAACCCTAGCTCTGATTTTCTTTGGGTTTGACTTAAATTATTTAGCTTGTTGGTGCTTCAGTTTTTCTGCTGTGAAATATGTGTGATGATGTGTGATCCTGTTTACCTTATTAGAGACTGTGGTGAAGATAAGAAGCAGTGGCGATGGTGCAGCGGGTTACAGCGCGGAGCCACATCCTGAATAATGTGGAGAAACTGCGATTGTTCAAGTCAAGCTATTATTAACATGAATAGCAGGGAATATGCTACCTGAAGTTTATCGTCAAAACTGCTAACACAAAAGCTTCCTTGGTGAAATCTAAAGGAGAATAGATCTGTCTTGTGTGTTTTTCCACAAGAAAGTTAGTGAGTATAACTGCTTCATCTGCCAGAAGAGACAGCACAGAAAAGGTCAGCAGAATTCTGAGTCCTAACGATGAAGGAAAAGACGACATGAATGTCCTGCCGCAGGACCAACCGAGCATAGCTTAGGCCTCTTGACACACTCTAGCCCCTTCACTGTCAGTGGCATTAAGTGGAATCAGTCTAAGGTATTTTTAAAAATGAATTTGACCTTCTGAATGGTCAAACTGGCTGCGGCAATACACCCAGAAATCATATCCCATCAGTTTCTAGCTGGGACACAGGAAGGGAATGTGAAGAACTCTATGTTTTACAGATTGTTAGCACACACAAAGGAGACCAGACTCACTTACGTGCCAAAACAGTCACTTGAGTGCCGGACCCAAAATGCAGCACATTTCCAGTTCCTGTTTGTCCACGGTGGTTTTCTCCATTACAAAAACCCTGCTCCCTCTTCACACGCACATCCTGAGCCCCTAGGAGGAACCTAAGGTTTCTCAGTCAAGAGAGAGGACTCAGATGCATGGATCGTGGAGGTGATGGTCTTCCTTATTCCTTGCCAAAGCTTTTCCTCACTCCAGGGCCAGCTCTAGCCTTCTACTCATTCCCAGGCCGTGCCACCTCCACCCCTGCCATGGGCTTCCTGTCAGGCAGGGTTCTTCCAGGTCTCTGAGCAGTGGGGCGTTACTCAGAGACTAAGAAACTCAGAAACATGCCGACGTGCCAAGGAGAGAGGCGACTGTGTGTACTGGAAGGAGAGATAAGGGAGTTCTGTACAGGAGTGAGGGATAGAAGGAATAGAATTTGGAGTGGGAGGATCTGGAAACAATAGTAAGCGCGCACACACACACACACACACACACACACACACACACACGAAGAGCCAGTGTTAGAATTTGCCCTGCTCTGCTGTGCAAGTATTCTAGGGACAGTAGCTCTCCCGGCTCTGTCACTGCCCTGACCCACTTAGTGCTGCTCTTCCTCCTGTGACAACCTCTTCCATGCAGCTGAGACGGTCTCTGTTTGCCAAACCACGAATGGAGACTGTCTCCTCGTCCTGCTCCCATGTCGCAGAGCCATCTGACCAAGTGTTCTACATGAGCGGGTAGGAACGGCAGCCACAGAGACACTCAGAATCTGTTTCTCTCTTCCTAATTAGGCTGTCAATCTGTTTAGCTAATAAGTCGCATAAAGTGTCTTAATCTCTTCCAAGGAAAGGAGTCATATAAATGCAAAATAGCAGCAGCAATAAGTCAAATGGCTTGCTGGGTATCTTCTCTTTGTGTGGAGAGATGCTGTTTAATAGAAGGAAAACTTTCTGTGGGGAGAGGAGACAGACTGGGGAAAAACAAACAGCATTTGTTTTTATTAGGCTGTCTATACAGCCCAAAGTAAAACAGATTTGGCAATTATTTAGGTAATGTGACAGTCAATTCAAGTAATTTTGAGCCCAAAGAAGTTTGCTCAAGGAAGTGCCTAAATATTTGGATCAGCTGCTGACATTAATCAAATTAACTGGACGATTGTGCTATATAGACACAAACTAATAAATGTACCCCGAGATTGTTCTTCTGAAAGCCTTACATTTTATAAACTTAACATTAAAACTCGACGAATATTTATGTCTCCTTGTTTCATTTCAGCACTGCAATTGACATTTCCCATTTTTTCTTACAACACATGTCTTACATTTAAAGCTGCAAAGGTAAGAGTGACCTTCTCCCTGGAGACTCTTATCAGGTTAGCACACGGAAGCTCATTTAGAAATCCATTAGGTGTCTGCGATGTGAGAGCGGGTCATTATAGATTAAAGGCCTTTTCTCAAGTGGCCAAGAACTTACGGGGAGTAACAGTGAGTCTCGTTCCAATCCCAAACACTGGGGCTGTCCCAGATGTATATTGGCACAGTGCTTTTGCTCAGTACAGAAACACTCTGCTAATTTTTCTTCCTCTTCCTCTCCTCTAAACCTCACCAGGAACATACTATACACATTTTGACCTCTACTGTGTGATAACCTTTTAAAAAACCGTCCTACAAAAAGTGCTGTAGCTTGTGCTTTTTAACCAAAAATCCAAACCGTCGGTACTTCTCTTTCTCTCCCGTACCCTTTTTTTTCTTCAAAAAAGAGCTTGTCATTTTTGTGCTATTTTCTGCTTGAAAGACAGCATTTGAAGGTTTCTGGTGGCTCCAGGGATGGATTCTACTTTACAATACTATTATGTAAAATAACCTGTTTTTGGGTGACTCACCCACACTAGATGTGTTCGTTTCTGCCGTGAGTCAAACTCACACTCTCTTTACCTTCGAGCCTTAGATTAGACATTCCAGATCCAAGTCACTTCAAGTTTAATCCCTGTTTTTGCCACTAGCTGAAACCAAAATAGTCTAGAAAAGGCCATATTAGCCACTTTGTACTAATTCTATTACTTTCATAAAAGGAAAATAAAACCTAAAAGTCTTGGTTTAAAAATTAAAAATTCAGAGAAGGTTACCAAAATGTAATGAACAATTTTGGATCACTTGGGAACATCCAGACTTACCTGGTTTTATTTGCAAACTTGTCCCTTGCCCAAAGATTAGTTTTCCCGTGTTGCTAGTCACACTCTAATGGTGCACTTTACAAAAACTGTCAGTGGGAATCGTTTCTATTTTTTTCTCCCTTCCCTCCAGGAACCCAATCTAGTGAAAATAAAAACATATTTACCGAAGACTTGCTATGCATTACTACTATGCAAATAGGTATTATCTCTTAATCTCATCTAGTAAGTGATAGAGTTAGGATTACCCAAGCTGTATGATTTCAAAATTAATGTTCTTAGCCACTACTCTGTTCCTTTCATGAGCTTTCTTTTCCTATTTCAGATTTTCCTTTGAAGTGGTGTACCAGTAACACTGATAAAATAGTTCATTGACTCTAATAAAGGTATACTGAGATCATTTTTCCAAAAAGTTTATGTTTTATAAATTCATCATTAAAACCAGTCTAATATTTAGGCCCATTCTCAGTCTGGGATGGTAATTAATCCCCGTCTTACATTTAGAACTCTAAAGGTAAAGATGACCTTCTTTCTGGAGAATCTTACCAGGTTAGCACAAAGAAGATAATTTAAAAGCTCATTTAGAAATACAAAGATGTCTTTCCTGAAGCACCCTGGGTAGCTCCAGCTCCCCTCTCTGAATTTCACCAAGCCTAGAGCTCCAGGACTGACCCAAGACCTAGTCCCCACCAGAGGCACAGCAAATTCTGCTGGGAACACATTTTAGTTACATGAAACACAATTCCAAACAGAGTAAGCGGTCTCTCAAGTGCCCCAAAGATTCCCAGAGAGAACAACTGCTCAGGAGAGACTAGAATTCAGATGAAATTAACCCCTTTTCTATTACTTCTAGCAAGTCGCAGTAAGGCTCTAAGCCAGAGAACTGAGAAATGGAGAAACTCTGTGGCTAGTTTGAGTCAATCAGGATAGTCCATGGTGGGGAGATGTCCCCTAGTGTGGTCACTGGGATGACCAGAGGTCCTGAGAATCCCAGCCACTCTTGACTTCTACTTGACTGGAGCAGTAGAAATATTTACTGATGGCCTATTGTGAGGCTGATCCCGCAGGGATGAAGTCCCCACTCTCTCCAACTTTTAGTGCTCCTTGATAGTACTATTTGGGATAGGCTGCCTATTTGCTCTGTAAGAAACTGTCAGTACTCTAGGCAAGCACAGTGCTGCTGAGCTATGCTTCCCCCTTTTCTGGTACTGGAAATTGAACTCAGGGCCTTGAACTTGCCAGGCAGGTGCTGCGTCACTGAGACACATACCCAGCCCAAAATTCCACATGCTTTCCTACGTGCACTTCTGAGTTCTATCTAGTTATTTTGACTGAAGGATAAATAAGGATTCAGCTTCAGTGGACTGGACAAATCACTAGCTATAACTAGACATTTTAGAAGTAGGGTTAAAAAAGATGGTAATTTCTGAGTTATTTCAAATTGCATAGACAGGTGTGAGAGAGTTAACAAGAAGACTCACTTGGATTTATTGCCAGACTTGTTCCCAATCCCCAGATCAGCTTATGGCTGTTGCCAACATTACACAGTCATAGAAAGCTTTACGGAAACGGACCAACCAATGTGTACTAGGAAATCCCTTTGAATCCCCAAATCCAGCCAGCGTGCTCCTTCAGCTAGGACCCTAACCAAAAGACAGTGGAGAAGACTGTTGATTATTGTGGTCAACTCAAGGTAGGTGAGGATGGAAAGGCCTGAGGTTAAATATCATCCCTTCTACCTCCAGGCTGCTGCCCCAGAGCAGGCCGGGAAAAGTTGTGCAATCCTGATGAAGTCACTGGAGAAGAACTCTCCCACTCCAGTGCTCACCCATCCCTGTGTCCAACACAAGCAGACTTCCTGCTCCAAACAGCCCAAGACAAAAGCACCATGAACCCACTTTTCTCTAGCTCACTTGTTCCTGTGCCAGATAATTACACGTGTTTCCATTTTCTATGTGTACATATGCCCCACATATATACCATATAGTCAGTATAATTAATATGAAAATAAAGTTAAGTAGAGAAAAGAGAAAGCTGAGCTTATTGTTATGGCTTCCTTTTGAAATTAGAGCATTCATTATGGATTCAGCAGAGATACTCACGGGGTGTGACCATTAACCTTGTTCCCCCTCCAAATGTGAG
>PVIC010004161.1:0-27952 GCA_004025085.1 Thryonomys swinderianus
CCGGAGCTGTAGACTCCTAGGATGTTGAGTGTGAGGAGACTTAGGTCTCATTACCCTTTCCACCAAGTCAGGTTGGGAATTACCTTCCTGGCCTAAAACTGATGAAGTGCCTCAGAAGCAAGAGGAAAGTAGGGTTGGCACTGGTTTCATTTATTTGAGCGAGTTGTTGAGAATGCTGACGATAGTAATACAGTTCTGCAGACTGATGTTCTAGGGTGTGTGTAAGATGGGTCGAAGCAGGTGTGTAGTACAACCTCCTGAATCTAAATAAAAATAATTTTAACTTTTTAGAGTGTCGTCTGCACTTACAGTAGCCATGCCAGCTGTCTTTAATTAGTATTTGCTGAGTATTTGCTTTTCCAGCATGGAGGACACCACAGTGAGCCAGATTCAAGGAGTTTGAATATATGTTGCCATCAGAGTTGACCACTTTTATACTTCTCCGCCTAAATATTAGCTCTTCGGGAAGTGAGGCCTTACTTCATATTTAAATATGTAAAAAATTACCCATGCTCTGTTCTAAAGTGACAATTCAATGCCTGAACAACTTTCAAACTCATTGTCTACAGTTTTTCCATTTGCAAAGAAGTTAGTTTTAGCTTTACAGTAATAAAGCTTTACAGCAATAAAGCTTTTGTTGTGAGAATTTGTTTCTTTTTAGTAATAGTAGCTAAAAATATTTAGAAAACTACAAAATCAAAGTATCAGTTAATAAAAGAAATTTGACCATAATTTACTCCTGTTTCAGATGTTTTTTCCCTATCCCCATCAGCAGTATTATTACACATTTCATCTCTGTTCTCTTGTTAGTGAACTACATGAACATGCAGGGGTATTTTGTGTCAACATTACTTCACTGTTAATTATAGCCAGTTTATATTATGAAAAACTTGATGTATGAGAGAAGTGTTATTAGTCCTGTAAAATAAATACTTTGAGATTTATATTTTTGGTCTTGTTGCACAAAATGGAATTAAGTCTTTGCTGAAGTTATTTAGTATATCTTAGTCTGATAAAGATGTATGAAAACTTTTAATTTTCCTACTTTCAGGATCAGCTGTTTTGACTCTCCTGTTGGCTGGCTATTTGGCACAACAGTATTTACCATTACCGACTCCTAAAGTGATTGGCATTGACCTAGGCACCACCTATTGTTCCGTTGGAGTGTTTTTTCCTGGCACAGGAAAAGTAAAGGTGATTCCAGATGAAAATGGGCATATCAGCATACCCAGCATGGTGTCCTTTACAGATCATGATGTGTATGTGGGATATGAGAGCTTAGAGCTGGCAGATTCAGATCCTCAGAACACAATATATGATGCCAAAAGATTCATAGGTAAGATTTTCACTCCTGAAGAGCTCCAGGCTGAAGTTGGCAGATACCCATTTAAGGTAAGAGGTTATCCTAGAATTCTTCCTATTGTCTACTGTTCCTGTTTCAATTACTGTTTTGGTATCACAATACAAAACAGTCTGCCTCAACTGACTTAATCCACATGGAAGTTACATTAGTTCACATAAGAAATTCCACAATAGCTTCAAAGTGAACTAATTCATTGACACCCCCATGCTATCAAGAACTTAGGTCCTTACCATAAGTTTGCTCTGCCTTCTGCAGAATGTCTGCTTAGCCCTTTCCAGGTATCTTGAAAGTTCATGAAACACTGTGTACTTACTATAGATAGGTATTGTGTGTGTTTGTATGTACATGTCTGTATACATATAAAGAGCTCATGCTAGACCTGGTATTTTTTGACGTAACTTGAAACATATCAGTATGTCCTATACAATTAAGAAGTTTTCATCATCTACAGTAATGTGGAATGACTTCTTAATGATTAGTTCCCTATCAGTATACAGTTTCTTAACTTTACTGATATCACAGTAATGTTGGAGGTTGAATGGGTATTTGTGTATGCCCTTTTAGGTTTGTTACTTTGTTCTTTTTTGGCTTCTTTCTTTGGAATCTTACAATCTTTATGTAGTGATAAAATAAATCTAGACATATCTCCTAAATTATGATTTTGGGTACATTACTGACCTAAGAGTTATTTTATGTTACAGTTATTAAATGATCTCTTATTGTTTCTCTTATTGTTTCTGATGATACGGTTGTCTTTGAATGTTTTATTAATAATGTCTGTGTAGCTTGGTTTCATTTTTCCCAGCCTGGTGAAATTATTTTGTAGAATATAAGATTTACTTGATTGGAACCTATATGTAAGGGTTGGAATGACTGGTTAAAAATTCTTATGATTGTTGGGCATGGTGGGTCATGCCTATAATCCCAGCACTCGGGAGACAGAGACAGGAGGACTGCTGAGTTCGAGGCTTGCTTGGGCTACATAGTGAGTTCAGGGCCAGCCTGAAATACAAAGTGAGACCCTGCCTCAAAAAAGAAAAAAGAAAAGAAGAAATTCTTACAACTTCTTAAATTAATTCTCTTTATTATTGCTATTAATATGATTTTTGATAGAACTAGGGTAGTATGTTTTGGAGTTAATCTAGCTTTTAAATGAAAACTGGCATTAACCAGGATAATGATTTAACATACAATATATATTTTCATGGAATAAGAAGGTAAGTGATACTTGCTCTTAAATAAGAGCATAATGAAGTACTCAAGTTTTTCTTTTAGCTAGCTGTTTTGAAAAAAATTAATTGGGAAAAAAAGAGAAAAAAGGAGATCCTGATTTGCAGTCATAATTCAGCAGCTGTTATCCCTTCTAAGTTTGTCTATCGTTATGTATGATATTGTATTTTATAGTTTTATTTTCTGTTGTCCCAAGCTATTAAATCCAAAATTCCAGAAATAGTTTATAAATTTTAAATTGCATAGTAGCATGATGAAATCTTACACCATCCTATGCAATCTCACCTAGATTATATCATTCTTTTGTCTGCTATGTATGGGGCTCACCCATAGTCACCTAGTAGTAACCATCTTGGTTATCAATCAGATATCTATTTGCTTATATTTAAGTAACCTTATTTTACTTAATGACTACCAAATACAAGAGTGCACTATACAGTAAATGGAAACAGTGTAGTAAGATATAGTGGGAATTTGGTGGTATAATAGAGATAGGAAGTTGATTAGTGTGACCAGTGCACAGTTGCAAAGTCACAGAGCTCCAGAGAAGGCGATACTTGTAAGAGTTCTTTAGGCAGTTTAGATATACCATAAAATACCTTCTTTAAGTGAAAAATCATCTATTGAGGTTCTTAGTACATATCCTCTGCAGATAAAACAAGATATTCTTCCATTAAACAAGTATATAGTAAGAATATACTGTGTTGTAGTTCCATGTTTAATAATGAATTTTATTGCGCTCTTGAAATCCATAATAGGAATTAATTTTGTAAATTTTTAAGTGTAACATTTAATAAGCTCTAATCTTAGCAAATATACTGGGTAGATTATAATATGTGATGTAACTTTTTAAGATAAAAGTAAATATGAATTCCAGTATGTGTATATGTATGTGTGTGTGTGTGTGTGTATAAAACTATATGTGTATGTACACACTTTTTTTTTTTTACTATTCTTCACAGGTATTAAACAAAGATGGAATGGCTGAGTTTTCTGTGAAGAGTAATGAGACCATCACCGTTTCCCCAGAATATGTGGGCTCTCGACTATTGTTGAAATTAAAGCAAATGGCAGAAGAATATCTTGGGATGCCAGTTGTTAATGCTGTTATTTCTGTACCAGCAGAATTTGACCTAAAACAGAGAAATTCAACAGTTGAAGCTGCTAACCTTGCGGGTAACAGCACCCTGGCCTGAGTTGTATTTTTCTCAAAATTCTCGTTGGTTTGAATTTATCTCTTTGTAAATCATAGCTATAAGCACATAAATCATGTGGTAGGTAGTTAGATTATTTTTCTTTTTTTTTTTTTTTTTTTTTGAGACGGCTTTGTAGTTCAGGCTGGCCCTGAGCTCACTATGTAGCCCAGGCAAGCCTTGAACTCAGCAATCCTCCTGTCTCTGCCTCCCGAGTGCTGGGATTACAGGCGTGAGCCACCATGCCCGGCTAGATGAATTTTTATATAGCTTTATAACTGATAATTATGAAAACTAACAATTAGTTTCAGAAAAAGAGTCTGTCATGTAGATACATGACAAAGCCTAAGAGATAAAATAGACACATATAGTGAGGGATTTTTTTTCTTCTAAAATTCAGTGATAAAGTGATTCTAATGCTTTCAAATAAATCAACTGTTCAGGTTTAAGCTGTTTAAGCTGCTCAACAAATATTGAAGGCCAAGGAAATAAAAGATAATCCTGTTCATATATAGGTCATATTTGGAGGGAAACAAACATAAAGTCAAATTTAATGGTTAGGTTCATTTTGACCATATAGAAAAATTTGATTTCGGTTTTTATCCATTTGAGTTTTTGACCAGAATTTCAGAAAGAATTAAGTTCCTGAAGCGAAGTACCACTATATTAACATTTTATTTCAAGGAACTGTCCTGCACATTACCGGGTATTTTTCAGCATCTGTAGTCTCTGTTTATTAGATATTAGCTGTATCCTTCTGTACCAAGTGTCAATACAAAAATGCCTTCGTTCATTGCTGTGTCTCCTGGAAATAAAGTCACCTGATATTGTGATAGGAGACAAGCGTCTTGCAAAGTTAAGTGAAATAAAATTTCTAAGTAACGTTCTCATGAATGATTTTTCTGTCCAACTACTCTTACAGGACTAAAGATCTTGAGGGTAATAAATGAACCCACAGCAGCAGCAATGGCCTATGGTCTCCACAAGGCTGATGTTTTTCATGTCTTAGTAATAGATCTAGGAGGAGGAACTCTAGATGTGTCTTTACTGAATAAACAAGGAGGAATGTTTCTAACCCGAGCAATGTCTGGTAAGAATTAGAGCCTGTAGGAATGTTTCCTTTAAAATACTGTGTACTGTTTTTTTTTTTTTTTTTCAGAATTATTTGATTTCATCTTATAGTTTTCTGTATGCCTTATTTGTGGCACTAATTCATGTATATTTACAGAAGAAATTTAAGTTTAAAAAAAAAAAAAAGCCAGGTGTGGTGGCTCACGCCTGTAATCCCAGCACTTGGGAGGCAGAGGCAGGAGAATTGCTGAGTTCGAGGCTTGCCTGGGCTACATAGCGAGCTCAGGACCAGCCTGAACTACAAAGCAAGACCCTGTCTAAAAAAAAAAAAAAAACACTGGTCATCCCATAAATCAGATTAAACAGCCAGGTCTGGAGCGTTGAGCCAATAGGGCTTGATGGTGATGGTGATGGGAACAGGGGGAAAATTCCTTTATTTTTGTGCTATTATTTTTCTTTTTTGTAAGTCTCTTTCTGTATTTGGGGGCGTTTGTTTTGTTTTGTTTGGTTTTTTGTACAAGGATCAAACTCAGAACCTTGCAATTGTGAAGCAGACACCAGAATTACTGAGCTAAATCCCCAGCTCCTAAAAATTCCTTTAAAATGAGTAATGATCAGTTCATTTTATTTGATCACATGTTTAGAAAGTATGTATGTTTAGAAAATCTAATTTAGTGATAGTTATCATTCTCAATCTTTTCTTTTTTCCTAGCTAAGGTTTTTGTTTGTTCAGTTTAAAGGAATTAAGCTATAAGTTATAGTAGTAACATGTGTATTTTCCTTTCTCTTAGCTAGATTCTGTCACAACCCAAATTATATGCTGGAAATGTATATTATATTATTCTTTTCCTTTAGGATCCTTTTTTCTATTTTTTTGCTGTTAATCATGTAAGCAAAAGAATAAAAAAATTTTACTGCTACTTTTTAGTTATAAAAAGGACATATAGTCTTCCTATATAGCTACCCCAACAAACCCATTTATGTTAATATAAAGTCATTAGGTATTTCATTTTATATCATTTTAAAATTTTAACTCTGCTGTACAGTGTTTAAATAGATATTTGGGAGAAAATTATTTTAAATGACTTTTAAATCAGTCTTTGTAGAAATAAAATCTTAATATATTAACAAGGAATTTGTTTTCTTAGAGTATAACATATATATAAATGTATATATATACATATACACATATATATGGATGTACAAATTAATGGAGACTTTTTACTTTCTTACTTAGGAAACAATAAGCTTGGAGGACAAGATTTCAATCAGAGGTTGCTTCAGTACTTATATAAACAGATCTATGAAACTTACAGTTTCCTCCCCTCTAGGAAAGAGGAGATCCACAGGTTAAGGCAAGCTGTGGAAATGGTCAAATTAAATCTGACCCTTCATCAGTCTGCCCAGATATCGGTATTACTAACTGTGGAAGAAAAAGACAGAAAGGAATCTCAGGAGGGTGATGCTGAACAGCCAAAGGACAAAATCACCCCACCAGATGGCCACCATGTGAACAGAGCAGTTGGACCTGGCCTTTCTGAAAAGAAAAGTGGAGAAAATCAAGTTTTATTTGAAACAGAAATATCCCGGAAGCTCTTTGATACCCTCAATGAAGATCTTTTTCAGAAAATCCTCGTGCCCATTCAGCAAGTATTAAAAGATGGCCATCTAGACAAGACTGAGATTGATGAGGTGGTTTTAGTTGGGGGTTCTACTCGTATTCCTAGAATCCGCCAAGTCATTCGAGAGTTCTTTGGGAAGGATCCCAACACATCTGTAGATCCTGACCTAGCAGTGGTGACAGGAGTGGCTATCCAAGCAGGGATTGATGGAGGCTCTTGGCCTCTGCAAGTCAGTGCTTTAGAAATTCCCAATAAGCATTTACAAAAAACCAACTTTAACTAAATTCTTGAGCAATGATAACTAGTATTCTTGTCTAGTGATCTCTTTCCCCTTGATAAGCCACCTGCTCTAAAAATAAAGATCTCTAAAAGTATCTCATACATTTACCTACAAGGTAACATTTGCATATAGGAAAATTTTATATACCATTTTGTTAATTAGATGAGATCAAATTGATCTTATTTGATTTTGGAGAGATCCCATTCTAGGAGGTACTTCAAAAATGTTAAAAATTGATGTAGAATTTACCACAGGACTTAGGTAGCTGTATTTTTTTGGATTCTGGAAATAGACAACCATATACATTTAACATTAAGGAGTGCCAATTGTAAGATACTCAGTTCTTACTAAATTATGTTAGTAAGACTTGGTAATTTCTTTACTTGCATATCACATGTAACAATTTGGTTTGTACTTGAAGGACAGTGTTGATGTCAGGTATTTACATGGGCTGGGAGATAGCAGTATTGTTAAGCTACATGTATATAGTACTTACTAGCTGGCATATACACATGAGCTTTCCCAAATTCAGTATCCTGTTATGTGTCCTGTTCTTGTAATCTATGGTCTGTGGATTGTTTTAATGTATTTAATAGACCAGTTTATTTTGTTTCTAAAATAGCTACAGTAATTCATATTTTCTATACTAGATATTAGAAATAGCCAATTTATATTATAGTTCCTTCATTTCCTGTGCATCAATTCTCTGGGTTTCCATGGTTCTGCCTGGTTAGAAAACAGTAGGGAATTATTAATTGCATTTTTAAAATGTGCTTTTGTCACAGAAAAGTCACCATTACTATCTCATTTCGTTACCCAAGACTTCCAGACACTCATAAGTAGAGTTAGTTCCCACTATATTTTATGTTTTTATTTTGTCTACATTTTCAGTGAACCCTAGCAATTGTAATATTCATGCGTTTAACCTGTCAAATGTTACTCAGTTTAACTGAGTTTTCTTCCATGTTTACTTTGGAATGACCAAATTCAACCTATAGGAGACCCGATATTATTTTATATTACTGTTCTTCAGCAGTTGTCCTGTTTTCATCCAGATGCTCAACATGTGATGAGATTTAAAAAATTATTAATACTGGAAATAATTCTAAGTGAAAAACAATGTAGAAATATTTCTACAAATCATCATTTATAGGAATTATGTTTGTTTAAAGGAAAGCCAGAGAGATGAAGAAAACAATTATGAATTGAAAAGGTTTGAATGTTTTCTTTTGCCCTTCATTGGTACAGGTTTCATATTAATATTGAAAAGTTACATTCTGATTGTATATTTTGTTAATATAGTGTACCTGCTTTATCCAGTGTTGAATTTGAAAGAATGTTGATGTTCCAGTTACTGAAAAATTAAGCAAATTTGTTTCACAAATATTGAAACATTTCAGTTTCCTAAAATAAAAAGTTGAATAGTGTTAAAACTTTGCAGATCTAAAAAAAATATATATATATAAATATATATATAAATATATATATATATATATATTTCTTAGCACTTAAGTTGCTGTTAAAATATAAACTTCAAAATTTTAAGTACAGAAAATGTATGTAGTAGGAAAATATAAAATACTGTTTATGGAGAAATGCCAAAGATGAATCCTTCACTGCATTATTAATATAATCAAGTATTCTCTTGGACTTCGTTTAAAATCCTTTATAGATTTTAGAATATCTGCAAAAGTCTTTGAGAGAAAAGTGTTGAATTTATCTGAAAAAACTCCACATATAGTATCAGCTTTAACCTAAAGCATTTTAAGCTTTAAAGAAAATCTTGAATTTCTCAGATATGTGATATAGTTCAAGGCAATCTATTAACACTTTTAAAGGAAACAACTTCCAAAACAGAGCAACTAATCTTATCCTAGAATTGGAATTTAAGTTGAGTCTGAAAAACAGAAATGGCAGTGTTGGAATCTGGGGACAGTAGCTTACCATATTTTCTAGGTTATACCTTTATAAAAGGAATGTATGTCTTTGGTCTGTTTTAGAGAGCTCTCTTTCTCTCTCTCTCTCTCTATATATATATCTATATGTAATACCAATGTCTGTGTTGTTTATTTAAAAGGTAAGAATGCATTCTTAAAGGGGTTATGAATAATGTGTTTCATAAAATTAACTGTTTTGTTTTACATTTGCCTAGTGTTTTTTGAAGTAAATAACTTTTAAAATACTAAGTCATTAGAATATTTGAATGAGTAATTTATTCTGTGTGAGGAATGTATTAGTACTGTGTTTTCACTCAAACCACTAACTTAGCCACAGGTACTACTGTGTATAACATGTCGTGAACATTACAATTACTGTACAGAAAAGTGTGCCTCTTAAATCTGTGTATATAGTGACTTCCCATCTGAATGTAAATAAATGCCATTTTGCAGGTTTTTTTAAAACAGTGTGCTTTGTTTTTCATTCAAGACTAGGCTAAAGTAAGTGTTTGAAGTATATAAAAAGAGTAGTAGGGATAGAGTTGATCTGATACTTATGGCTCTCAACCTCAGTAGTTATTGCCTAGTTCCAGAAATGTACATTTTTTTTCTTCTTCCTGTCTCTGAGATTTCTGATATTATCTACTGACTAATTCAGAAAAGACAATGCCTATATTGAGAGAACAGTATCTTAAAATTCTGAGTGTACTAGAGCTCAGCAAAAGATCCGTCATAAAAAACAACTTTAATACTCTGGTAGATAGCTCATACTTAATTTTCTAATAGTTTGTGTTTTCTTTGAAGAAAAATATAGTTTACCTTTAAAGCTATTGGATTAATTAGTCTTTTTTAAGTGAGTGTAGAATGTAGACTTGAGGTCCTTCAGGATGACTATTGCAGTTTTCTCTTGTTATTTAAACTACTTTGGTGAAGGACTCGAGTATATGATGTGATACAGTGACATTTCTACAATTTAACAAATATACAATGCTTCATCAAGGCAGGCAGGTGCTAATGTGGATCCCAGGAATGCCCACATCCTGGCATAGAGCTTTGGGAAATCCTCTTGCCTTGAATTTGGTGAAGACTTAATGATTAACTGCTAATGAACAGTGTGGGAGAAGTGCTGGACTGTCACTCCCAAAATTAAACAGTGATTATCTCCTGTCTTGGATACATGCCTTTCTGGAAGCCTGCCTTCCCTTAGTTCATGAGGGGTCTGGCCCCATGAATAGGTTAATACCGTTTTGCCCTCTCCCTTCCTCTCTCCTCTCTTCTAATGTTTTCTAATCCTTCTGCCTTCCACAGTGAGTTAGACAATAGCAAAAAGGCCTTCAACAGAGGTGATTTCTGACTTAAATTTTTCTACCTCCCAAACCATGACCCAAATAAATTTCATTATCACTTAGCTAGGCTGTTTCTCTATTACAGCAGCACAAAATGCACTAAGAGCTAAAACATCTTAACCAGTATTTATGAAATATAGAGCCCTCTCTTAATGGAGTCAACAAACATAGACCAAAAGTTCGGGAACCATAAAGCTAGGATATTTCAAGTAGTTTATATTTTAATAAAAGTCAACTTAAGAAGGGATTTTAAAGTTAAGGCAATTTTATCAACACATGTAGGAGATGAGGCAGTGTTTTATTTACAAGATTAAAAAGAAAGGAGGAAACAGACAAAAACTAGTTTGTGGACCATAATGAATAGGTAAAAATAATTTATTAATATCGTTTTGAAATAAAAATATCACTAAACTGAACAGTTAGTTCAAATTTAAAGTGCAATTCAGACAATATTCCTACTACATAAAACTGAAATGAAATCTGTAAATATAACTTCTAATGAGAAACTGAAGATGTAAATGAGCTTTAGAATGTATGGTAGATATTGCAAAATCGAAAATACTCAAAGGGAAGTGGGGTGTAGGGTTAATAAGGGGAAGAAAAAAATATGGTAATAAAAAAGGGGAACAAAGTTTATGCATGTAGGAGGTGGGGAGTTGTAGGGTGGTGGGGGAATGGGAAAAAATGAGAAATTATGTCATATACTGGTACAAATTCTCGATATTGTGTGCGATCCTGATGTGTATATAGAATGTACCAATAAAGATTCCAATTTTAAAAATAAAAACATCCCTCCAAACTATCATTAGTGCTACAGTACTTTTCAGTGTATACTAGCTGTTTCATATTAAGGTTGATGCAGAAACAAAAAATGATACTCCATAGTTCCATAGAAAATACTTTATATTCAAAGCAAATAGTAAAAACAAAATATTTTTAAATGAAGCAGATCAAAAAACTCAGTGTGAAATTGCCAAAATATTTTCCTTTTATTTTCTAAAAGCAGCTCAATGTCTTATGTCTCTGTGACCCCTCCATCAAAATAAATTACAGTAACTCAAAACACACAAACATGCTCATATTTGTTCATCATTCAAATATTAATTGAGTGTTAACCACGTGCAAGGTTCTGTACTAGGAGTCTATCAACCAAGATGACTGAAATGGGTACTTGCCTTGAAGTAGCTCTTTCTAAAAAGGATTATGGACTTAAAAAATTATTAAAGAACATGGTCCTTGGTGAGATGAGCTGTGCACATGGAGCAAGTAAAAGCATAGAAAAGGCAGAAAAAAGCAGGAAGAGGAAATAAAGGGGATTGACTTGACACTTCAAAGACATTTACCATTTGGGCCACACATTGAAAGCACTAAATGGAAGTGAAGACTTGAGTACATCCCAGGATAGTTAGGAACTACTATGCTGTAGCATGTGTGCCCTCTCATAGGGTCTTGCCCTTCTGCATTTTTCCCCATCATTATTTATAAACACTGATATAGTTGTTTTATTCTGCATTACCAACATACAAGTAAAAATTTTTTTTTTTTTTTTGAGACAGGGTCTTGCTATGTAGTTCAGGCTGGCTCTGAGCTCACTATCAAACCGCGAATTCAGCAATCCTCCTGTCTCTGCCTCCCGAGTGCTGGGATTACAAGCGTGAGCCACTACGCCCAGCACTGTGGTATGTGATATTGATTGCTGGTGGGGGTGAGTCACCACGCCCAGCATTGTCCTTACCAGGATCCAACTCAGGACCTTGAGCTGGCGAGGCAGGCACCGGAACCACTGAGTTAAATCTCCGGCCCAAAAAGATTTTTTTTTTAATCTCAAACTCTTGTGTTATTCCAGCTTCTGTTGTCATTTAAAAGAGAATTCCTTTCTGACGTATCAAATTGCATGGTGCTTCATACTTATTCTAGAGTCTGGAAGAAGCACCCTTCAATGCAAAAGGAATACAATAAAGTAATCTCTAATCTTTTAATCTAATGTATTTGCTCACAAAACATAAGGCTTAATTTAACAAATTATTTCAGTTCAGAATGTAAGTCAAAAATTATTATATTTCATATGTCCAATATATACCTCTGTAGGAATTGTTTAGTTTTTAAAAGGATTCTGAGCATATCCATCTCAGCCAATAATAGAATACAGAGTGTTAGCATTTGGTAGGATGCTGCAAAGAGAAAACTCTTGATTGTGGTCTGAAGCAAGTTAACAGTCTCAAAGTCAGTGTAAGCTATTCCCTTGTCCAAAATGAGAATTTTTGTTTTAGGAAGCAAAGCACAGGCAAGGCAGACAAGCCGCCAGTGTCTAATGGTGGGGAAAAATAGTAAAATGATTTCAATGGTAGGCTTTGTGATAATGCACTTCCTGGTGTGAAGTTCTGATACTTTTCTAGCCCACACATTCATTTATTCTTCATTTAATTCTAAAAATAATTATTAAATGATTATTAAGTGGCAGGCACTTGTCCAGATTCTGGGACTAGAACAATGAGCGAAAGATTTAAAAATCTCTCTGTAGGGTATACATTTTACTGGGGGGGGGGACAGAAAACCAAGGGAGTATAATACATAACAATAAAAGGATACATATGTGATAATAACTCAAACATGTGGATTATAGACATGGATAAAAATAGCGTGAGGTTATAACATGTGAGTGAGAGTGGACACTGTAGACGGGCATGTTACAGACATTCTCGTGGAGAAGCTCCCAGTGAAGTCGAGACCCAAGGGAATTGGAGTGAGCTAAGCAGATTTCTGCTGGAAACTTGCTCTGGGCAAATGGAACACCAGATGCAGAATCCCTGAGTTGGCTGAGATCTCGTCCAGCAAACTCATGAACCAGAGGAGATGTGGCAAAAAAAATTTCCTCGTGTCCTGATCACAGGTCTTAAGAAAACAGCAGTGGTGGGAAAATAGCCTCTTAGAATATATTTTTGGAAGAAGAATATAATTTTTAAAAATCTTAACAAAAGGGGATCCAATTAAACAATGATTTTTTTCTTACTGCATTATTCTTTATTCTTCCTTCCTTTCCCTTTACCAGTAGTGTCTGATATTGAGACTAGCATTTTATTTCATGTTCCTCTAATCAGCAATGGTGTGTTTTAAATAAACCAAAGAACTCTTTGGGGGACTCAGTCGCTACTTCCCTGTAAAGCCAATAAAGTTTCTAAAGACACTGGATGGAAGCAATTGGCCAAACTCTGTTTTTAAACTGCTTACAGGAGGTTTTCATCACCCTCTGAAATCTCATACAGCAGCTGCTTGGGAAGAAGATGCACAAATGCTTTTTTTTTTTTCTTTTTCTTTTGAAACAGGGTCTCGCTTTGTAGTTCAGGCAGGCCCTGAGCTCACTATGTAGCCCAGGCAAGCCTGGAACTCAGCAATCCTCCTGCCTCTGCCTCCCGAGGGCTGGGATTACAGCCGTGAGCCACCAGGCCTGGCACAGTGATATCTAGTATCCACTGCTGGTGGGTGTGCGTCACCATGCCCAGCATTGTATGTGGTTGGGGTGGGGTCTGAACTCAGGACCTTGCTCTTGTGAGGCAGGTGCCCAAACCACTGAGCTAAATCTCCACCCAGCATTCCACTATTTTTATCTGCAACTAACCATGGTCCAAAATTATTAAGTAGAAAATTCCAGGAGTAAACAATTCATAAATTTTAAATTGCATGTCATTCTGAATAGTGAGATGAAAGTATCCTCTTCTCCCACTCTGTTCACCTAGGATTTCAGTCTTCTCCTTACCCAACATACCCATGCTGTGTATGCTGCATACCAGTTAGTCACTTACAAACCATTATTGCTATCAGACCAACTTGTCTTGAAATTTCAGTGCTTGCTTGAGTTCAAGTAACCTTTATATAACTTAAAGATACTGATAAACTGCAAGGGTAGTGATTTTGGCAATTTGGATATGCCAAAGCAAAGGCATATTGTGAAAGTTCTCACTTTGTGATTATAATGCTGAAGTTACTAAGATATACAGTAAGCATGAGCCCTCTATGAAACTGACAAAAAAAATTTCACAAGTTTAACTATTGTGCCTCAAGCTGCAAAAATGTATATGGTCCGTGGCTCATTAAGAAATATCTACTAATACTTGGATAAGAAAGAAAAAGAGACAGAGAAACTGAGAGAGAGTGAGACAGAAAGCAAACTCTCAAAATCTTGTTTTATGGTATAATTGTTCTGGATAAAAATTATTGTTAGTACGTCCAATTTATAAATTATGTTTTAGCATAGGAATGAAAGAATGGAAAAAAACACAATGTATAAAAGGTTTTGGTGCTTGAAATAAACACACGGATGCAGGGGTACTGTAATTCATATTAAATTGCCATAAACTTCCCATTTTTGTCTTCCTAAAATTATTAACAATATCAACAGCCATTATGATAAATTCTTTTTTAATATTATTATAAGAAATATAATCAGCCAGCACACCAACCCAGAAAGATAGAAATGAAGATGCCAATTTTACAAAGAGAGAACTAGAGGACAAAAAGAGCTCTTGTCCAAGACCACACAAATGATAAGTAATTTTATAAAATGAGAGCCAGCTGAATTCATTTTCTTCCTCCTACAGCAAACTGCCTAGGGAAATCCTATTTTACTACCATTTTATTTGCTAGAGAAAATATAATTTATTATGCCAGTGTTTATTTATCATAGAGAGATAACTGAGTTTCTTTGCTACACTAATTTTTCCCTACTAGATTTCTAGAATTCACTCAGATTTGTAAATTAATTAGTACAAGTTAAATATATGATAAAGAAATTATAGTATCTGGAGGTATTTTTAGAAGATTATATATAGAGAGATACTTGATAAACTCAAATTCAACAGAAAAATCTTTTACATTAAAGGCATATTCTTGATCTTATTCAAGTATTTTTAATGATCAAATCCTATGACTTTATGAAAAAAGAAGTCTACCTGAATTATTAAATTAGTTTTTAATGTTTCTAAACTTCAGTCAAAAGAGTCAAATTTCTACTACACAAGCTACCAACTAAGCAAAGCCTTGTTATTGTTTTTACCCTCCAGAAACCCAATGTTTTCTATCTGATATGCTCTATTACATTTTATTTTCACTATTATGAGAGAACTTTCAAAATGCTGTACTCATTTTTCAAGTAGATAAACATTCTTAGGAAAAACACTGTAGACCAAGGCTGTTTAGAAAAATTCAATTACATAATGATTTTTCATAACACATCTAAAATTACCTTATTCCAAAAATGAATTTATATGCAAGGAAGAAAGGAGGAAAGAAGATTAGTTCTCCTAGAATGTGTTTAAAAAGTACTGGCAAAACAATGCTTCACCCACCGGTGTAATTATAAAAATTTTACCACATAGTAACCTATGAAGTACAATAGTTGATTTTTCAAATTCATCAATAATAATTTTGCCTCCTCATCTATCCACAGTTTTAAATAAGCAACTTGATATTGTTGATTTGCTTGCTCTAGTTTTTCTCACAATTCCTGTCTGTAATGAAGTGGTCATAAATAGTTCATACTGTAGCTTTCATAAGGGTATTGAATAAGGTCTTTGCTCTGACAACAAAGAAATTTGCTCTCATTTTTACAGTTAGTAAAAAAGTACAGAGGATAGAGTATTCTTGAAAGTTTAGTCTTTACTTAGTCTATTTCACACTGAGAAAATTCTGGCTATTGTGTTTTTGCTTTAGTTTCAAGAAATTTGGTTAGCATCCAAGTAGAGAAGTCTAGAAGAGCCAGAGCAATGGTCTTCCTGAAAACTTCCTGAACACTGTAGATTTTTCTGCAACTATCAAAATGAAACTCCCTTTCCTTCTTGAACAAATAAATAAAATAAAAATAAAGGCAGTGTAAACCTTTGCCAGGTAGATTAGGAAATCCAAAGATGAATCGCAAATTTTCCTGGTGGTCAGAGAAATCACAAATGACTGAGGACCTTAGACTCTTGACCAAAATAATTGACCTACCATAAAAGCCCTAGTGATTGATCATGTTCCTTCAGCCATGAAAAATAAAAGAACCTTCCTGGTTGCTGATTTACTTTTTTATGTGAATAGGAATATTAAGAATGGTTAATGTGGCTGTTTTCCCTTAAGAAAAGACAATTCTGGCAAAATATATCAGAAAACCCAGGAATATATTGAATTAATTAAAATGGTTAGCTTCTATTTTTTTTTGAGACAGGGTCTTGCTTTGTAGTTCAGACTGGCTCTGAGCTCACTATGCAGCCCAGGCAAGCCTCAAACTCAGCAATCCTCCTGCCCCTGCCTCCTGAGTGCTGAGCTTCTATATTTTTTTCAAAATATTTCCTTGATTAATGCAGGACTTCTAGATACTACTCAAGATCCCTTAAAACAGAAATATTTTAAGCTACAATTCTCCCCCATAAAAGTAACCGATGTAGTTAAACAAAAGTGAGGAAAAATAATGAAAGATCCTTGCAAATATTGTGATTTTTCTGAAAAATTTAAATACTATCAACAAAAAACTTCTCATTTATTTTTAAGCAAATCTTAGAAGTATTTTTTTTATAAAATAGAAATTTTTCTATCTCCTATCAAGGTATTATGAGGAGCCTTTTAAAATCCTATATTGGGACTGAGGTAAAAAAAATCTTGCTAAAATGAGGACAATTTATAACTCATTCACTCTCCATGTTTAGAGTGCCTAGAATTCTTTTCAGGTAGGACAGGTTCAAAGAAAATGACAAACGTCAGGCAATAGAGAATACATTCTAACAAGAAGAGAGAGAAAGAACTGCGTAGTGTAGATGCAATATTAAATGATGATAGAGCTTTGGAAGACACATAATGGGCCAGGTTAGTGGGAGGAGAGGGTCTATTTAAATGGAGGAGTTAGGAAAGGCTTGACTGGTCATGGTGTGGAACAAGCCTTTTGGATTTCTGTGTTAGTTACTTTTTCTCCTTCCTGAGACAAAACTCCCAACAACCTAAGTACAACGGAGAAAAATTCATTTGGTTTACAGTTCAAAGATGTTTCAGTTCATGATTAGCTGGCTTCAAGGCAGAATGGCACAGGTACAGCAGTTCATTGGTGACAGAAAACAGCAAAAGCAAGAAAAGTCTTTCTGCCCCTTTTATCTTATTCATACCACTTAGGATGGGTAGTACTAAAACTCTTAATCCTACTGCCTTCCATCTTAGCCCCATAATGAATCAATAACATACTCTGGATTCAGCCGCCCTTGGAAAAGGTCCTGGGGAGACATCTAAACACAAGTCATAACAGTGTCAAATGAAGAGTATCCTGGAAAAAAAAAAAAGGCCTGGCCAAGGAGAGAATGAACAATGCCTGGAACAATGAAGAGACAGCTGGAGATAGAAGATACGGGTAAGCATGGTGCCCAACCTACGAAGCGATGCAGTTCATGGGAAGGAAAGGATAATGAACACCAGATGATAAGTTAGGTAAAGTGAGGACTGTGTATGAACTGAGTGATCTAGGTAAAGGCAGGCTAAGTGGAGTGATGGCACCAAAGACCTATTTGAAGAGGACCAATGAAAGAGCAAGAGGAAAGGAAGTAGAGACGAGGAGTACTGGCAACATTTCCAAAGAATTTAAGAGCAGAGAAACAGATTTTTAGAGAGGTGAAACAGTTTAACTGAGCACATGAAGAGTTTTCAAAATAGAATTTGTCCCCATTTGCATCAATTTATGTAGAAATGTTTTGTTATCTCAGTGTGTGTGTGTGTGTGTGTGTGTGTGTGTGTGTGTGTACAAAGAAATGACAAACAGGCTGAACAAAATGAATCTTGGTTCCTAGAGAGTATAAAGATAAAATAAGTTTAATGAGGCTTGTATAAGAAGGGAAACCAAAACTTAGGAGAGAATTCAGAGGAAGACCCAAAGTTCAAGTAGGTGTTAGAGGATGCAGAAAATATGTTAAAAATGAATAAGGAGATGTAGGATGATGTAGCTGATGCTGAGATATAGGAATTAGAAATGATGGCTGATGGCATGAGATATGAGAGAATTCATTAAAAGGTATGACTCTGAATACAACTGGAAATGTTGGATTTTTATTTGGAGAAGGATTGAAAATTAGCTTCAAGGTTTTGGATAAAAGACTAAAGTGTGTACTCAAATTATCTAGACTTATCTCCTAAAGTATGTTGCTTGAGACATTTTCTCTTTCCTGAAGGGGGGATGAACACATTCTTACCACTGGTGTTTTGTAAGGCAATAGAAAATAGGAATTATTAGAGAAATTTAAAAGCAGGCAAAATCAGAGTGTGTACTCCCTTCAAACCTTGTGTTACCTCTTTCTTTTGTGAGGAACAATGAACTTAACAGCCCCGGTAGGGAGCAGCCCTAGTCTATAACCTTCTAGAAATTTATAAGGATTTGGACACAGGCTCCCGTTCCTCCAGGGCTCAGCCTGGGGAATTGGTTTATTCTTTTTGTGAACTAATTTGAAACTGTTGAGTCAGCCTCCTGTTATACCAAAAGAGAGAAAAAAATGAGCCTCTAGGGTCATCCAGATTTGTGTTCCATTACTTAGATAATACAATTTATAATTCAGACAGGCAAAGTAGAAGAGTATTTAATTAATTTGATTATAAACATAGTATGTACCGCTAAAGCAGCAGAAAATAAATCAAACCAGTCCAGGAGAATGGAAGATGCATTCAGGAGTTTTGGAGGTGAAGTATTTATTCCTGGTGGAAACTGGAACTTCTTCCAAAGCTATCAGTTCTCTGAGAGCAAAAGCAGGAGTCTCTTAAATAAACTAGGTAAAGAGATGTGATTATAGATATGAGACACCTAGCTTACATAGGTAGGCACAAGGAGCATAGAATTACATAATTTTCATGCCAGTTAGCAGAAGAAGCTATTTCCCAGTTCACCACAAAATCAGCATTATTTACTTTGGAGGCATTGGATAGACATAGACTGACTATTGCTGAATCTGTGGAATGGCAAAATGGCAAGTGGTCCAGCAAAGGACGCCATGAGGGGCCAAGCAATTCGAGTCTCTGAGAGAGTCACCTGCAATCAGGGGAATGTATTTCTGAGAGGCTGAGATGTGAGAGTGTTAGTGCACTTCGTACTAACTGTAGAAAACTGAGAAGTACATATCTAATGTTGTCTCACTCTCTCACAGCTTATTTAGAATTCAGACATAAGATTATCATAATACCTTAAAGATTTCTTCCCCAAATAATTTTACTTTTGAAGAATTTGCTTTAAAACTGAATCCGAATTTTAAAAAAAGAAAGTAAAAAAAAAACCACTAATTAAAATATGTTGCTTTTTAATTCTTTATTGGTACATTTTATATACACATCATGATCACAAATAACATTGAAAATTTATATCAGTGCATAACATAACATGACTTAATTCTCATTTTTCCCATTCCCCATCCACTCTACAACCCCCACTCCTTATATACATAAGCTTTGTTTCCTTTTTTAACTATCCAGTTTTTTTACTTACTTCTTTATTTACCCCTACCCTCTTTTCCCTTTGAATATTTTCTATTTCACCATATCTATAATACATTTTGAACTCATTTACCCTTTTGATTGCTCATATCAGAGAAAAGATATGGTATTTACAAGCCTGTGACCTATTTATTTCACTTATGAATATGTCCTTAAGGTATATCCATTTGAGTATAAAGGACTCAAATTTATTGTTCTTTATGACTGAGTACAATTCCATTTATAGAAAAACTACACCTTCTTTATCCAGTCTCCTATTGATGGGCATTTGGGCTTTTTCCAAGATTTAGCTATCACAAACTGCTATAAACATGGGTGCACATCTGTCTCTGTGATATGAATCAGTTCTTCCATGTATATAGCTAGTAAGGGATTGGCAGGGTCAAATGGCATCTCTAATCTTAGTGTTTTGAGGACTCTCTACACTGATCTCACAGTGGCTGCACCAGTCCACATTTCCACCAATGGTGCAGGAGGGTTCCTTTCTCACCACAGTTCCACCAGCATTTGCTGTTAGTTTACTTCATGATAGCAGCCATTCTTTGTGGAGTGATATGGAATCTCAGTGTTGTTTTCATGTAACTTTCGAATGACCAGTGACTAAAATTTGTTGCTTTTAAAAATTCAGTGGAGAAAATCAATTACCTGTCCAATTACATACACTATAAAGTCAAATACATCACAGTCTAGTTGTAAATGTATTCCTCCAAATTAAAATGTGTCAATTATTTAACTTTCTTCCCCTTTTATGTGAAATAATGGATCGAAATGGGAAGTATAAAATATCACATACAAACAAATATAAATACAGCATAGAAACAATCATATCATGAGTTATTCTAATCGTATTCTCTATGTCCATCAAAAGCTTGGGATCTTGTTTTCATACTGAGTAGTATGTATATAAGGGAATATAATTTAATTTAAATGCATTTTAAATATTAGGAGGTATCCAGGATTTTAATATACATGTACATTTTAATTTGATGAAATGTCATTTATAAAACACTAATTTAGATGTCAGTGAAAAATAGTTTAAAAGGTAATCCTGACCTAGGTGTATTGATATGACTTACTTGTTTGCTGTTACTTCGCTGTAAAAACAGACCAAATTCTCATTCGCCTCCTCTTTGTCCTGTTGTATGAAGCTGTGTTCACATGCAAATGGTCTAAAAAGGGGCAGTGCTAGTAATCTCTCACTGAAGTGGGAAATAACCTTAGAAAAAAGTGATCCTGTCACAGAGTCTGTTGCGAGCTGGCTACTTAGTACTATCTCTCTAATTGGAAAATAGAAAGAGGTGATCAGAAAAATGTAGTAGAAATAGCTTCAGTATTTAAAATTTGAAGAGGCCTTGTCTAAAGAGTGAAAAATGAGGCCCTCAAAGGTAAGGCCAGAATTCAAACTTTCAGTACCTATGAATGTGATTTTATTCGGCAAGGGTACCTTTGCAGGAAAAATTAAGGATCTTGGTATGAAATCATTTTGGGGTTAATGTGGATTACATGCCTGTAATCCTAGGATTACAGGCATGCACTACCATGCTTAGCTCGTAATTATGTACATACTTGGGAGGCTGAGGCAGAAGAATTACTGTGAGTTCAAGGCCAACATGGCTTATCTAGTTTATGGTTTATCAAGGACAGGCTGAACTAATAGTGAGACCTTGTCTCAAAAATGTTAAAAAATAAAAATAAACATAATTATTAAATAATTATTTTATCCACCAAAAACGAAAACAAAATGCACTAGTGCAGCCACAAGTATCATTTGGTTGTGCTAGCTTTGGCCTGACCTATGAGAAGAACTGAGATTGGTGGGAATGCTGGAGATAAACCCCAGAAAACTGGTACAACTCAGAAATGAGTGGCTCATGCCTGTAATCCCAGCACTTGGGAGCAGAGACAGGAGGACTGCTGAGTTCGAGGCTTGCCTGGACTACATAGTGAGCTCAGGGCCAGCCTGAACTACAAAAGCGAGACTCTGTCTCAAAAAAACAAAAACAAACAAACAAACAACCAAAAAGATATGTATAGAAATTAAAATCAGAGGTTAACAGATGCTGCAAAAACTTCAGGAAAACCTGAAGATCTAGAATTTTATTAGAATTCTTGATTTTAACATATTTTCATTTGGTAAAAATGTCAAGCAAGCTAACCAAGCATACCAAACTACCTATAGACTTTAAGTTTACAGTGTGCGACCTCTGCTCTGGAAATTAAAAATAGTTATATTCTGGACACTGCAAGGGATATAAAAGATCATCTAGTGAAAGGATGATTTTGTGTGGGACAAAGACCTCTAGAGTATCTGATTAAGAATAAGACACCTTTGGCCAAGCGTGGTGGCTATGCCTGTAATCCCAGCACTCAGGAGGCAGAGGCAGGAGGATTGCTGAGTTCCAGGCTTGCCTGGGCTACATAGTGAGCTCAGGGCCAGCCTGAACTACAAAGCAAGACCCTGTCTCAAAAAAAAGAAAAAAAGACACCTTTCTCTAGTTAAATTTTTCTTCCTTTTTTATTAGTATATGTCTGTGATACATAGTAAATATATTCATTGTGTGGTATTGGTACACATACATATTGTATCTGGATCATTTTGCTTCCTGATCCCTGCCCTCCTTGTAGTTTCCTACCCCAAGATTCCCTTCCTATCTCCACAAAGTTTAAAATTCATGCACACCATCAAGAAGTTTCAATGAACTGTAGAAATCATGGAATTCTACGGGAATTCTATGGGAAGTAATGAAATTTCCCATGAAATATAGTTTTTTTAAGACTCTTATCTAGATCAGTGTTCTCTGCACTTCTGTAGAAATCACCTGGCAAGTTAAAATCACAATTGGGCTATACACAAGACATTCTGACTTAGTCAGTATAGGATGTGAACTAGACCACACTTTGAAGAGTATATATCTCAGTCAAACCTCTTATTTGAGGGGAAAGTAATGTGGCCCAGAAGGGAAAGTGGCACAGATGTCAGAAAGGTAAGTGAACTTGAGGCGCCTGAATCCAAATTCAGACCCTATGCCACTCTTTTTTTTTTTTTTTTTGAGACAGGGTCTCACTTTGTAGTTCAGGCTGGCCCTGAGCTCACTATGTAGCCCAGGCAAGCCTCGAACTCAGCAATCCTCCTGTCTCTGTCTCCCGAGTGCTGGGATTACAGGCATGAGCCACCAAGTCCGGCATTGTGGTATGCGGTGTTGATTGTTGGTGGGCGTGTCTGCACGCCCAGCATTATTTGTGGTTACCGGGGATCGAACTCAGATCCTTGCGCTTGCGCGGCAGGCGCCGGAACCACTGAGCTAACCCTCCGGCCCTATGCCGCTCTTCTTAACACAGCATAGTTTCTGGAATCTTGTTCACTGCTGGTCATCCTGTTCTAATTTACCAGCAATGGGATCATCAGGGGAAATTTTATTTGCAACATACTTTTTAATTAAGGAGATAAAATCTAACCTCAGTGTCATTCTTCTCATTTGTATATTCATTTTTTAAACACAGTCTCTGCCCCAAGAAACTATACCATCTCAGTAAGAGATAATTTATAGTATTCTAAAAATATATTGACAATATAACAAATCCATGATACATAAGTGAATCAGATCTCTGCACTATTTTGATAGAGAGCAGTTTACAGAGAAAGTAGAATCTAGCCTATTTTGAAGGATAAGTAAGATCAAAGAAGGCCAAGGGAATCAAGAAAACATGAAAGATGATGAATTATAGCAGCAAGGTATAGAAATGAGAAAATTGTTAACAGCCTGTGTTAAGGAGACAATTGAAACATGAATTAAAAGACTTGGTTTTTTTGGAAAGCATTCAGCTACAAGAGCTACATATGTCCCTTGATGAAAAAAAACCAAAATGTTTATATTTAATTTGTGGTGTATTAGGAAATTTTATTTTCTACTGCAGCCTCATTGTGATGTAATTTTGGAGTTCAAGCTGGTGGACCACATCTTAATATAAAGATATCACAGTAGGTATCATGAAGGATATTTAATTCTCTAGGGAAAAATTTCTTGATATTTGAAATATCAGAAAAAATAGTTTCTGTTTCTAACTTGATTATTCAGGCAAGTTAATTTTCTGCTAAAATATAAATGACACGTTTGTTTTGTGGTGACCACAGAATGCCGAAGCCAGTTATCTTAGTGCAGGGAGAAGACGTGACAGACAGCACCAGCTGCTGCCTCTCTAGCTCCACTGAGCAAGAGCGCGAGGACTGGGGTTTTCATGGTTGGCTCCTAGTCAGCCTAAAAGTGAAACCAATAAAGAAAACAGCAGGGCTGATAAATTAAGACTCCTCACTTACATCTCTGGGTAAATTGTGTTTAAAGATCAATACTTCTCAGTTTTTAGCATCAATAAATTTCCCTGTTACTTAATCTAATTTGCTGTTCTGCCTTCATGGGTACATAATTGCTCAATTGTGGTCTAATGTACAAAATTGCTAATAAAAATGTGTTGCCAATATAATCTTTCTCTCTTTTTTCTGTAGGTTCATGCTTAAAACAAAATAGTTCGCCCTCTCTTAGATTACATGGCTGGTTTCTTTATATTTTAAATAATATCACATAATACCGTTAACAGATTCCTGTCTTAACTCTTTTCCATTGTTTCCTCTTTGTCTCCTCAAAATATATCCCTTCTCCTTCCAAAATATGTTCTTACTATTTTCCCTAAATATTCAGTGTTTACCTGACTTCTAAACAGTTTATGGTGTTTGGATCACTTTCTACATAACTGGCTGTCTATGAAAATACTAATTCATTAGTCATTTTAATAAATGACAAGTCTTTTTGAATACATTTATTGACAACAGATATTCTATTCCTATCATTTTATTTAGTCTCTTCTTTTTGGAAACAGACTCTTGACTTTTCTGAAGTAAAATAAAGTAATTGTTAGAATAGACATTTGTATTCTTCAATTATAGAAAATGTTTTAGACTAATACATAGTGGATAATTTTATCTTCATTTGCTGAAATTCTTTTTTTTTTTTTTTTTGTGGTACTGGGGATTGAACTTGCTTCCTTGTGCTTCCAAGGTAGGCGCAGTACCACTTGAGCTAAATCCCAAGCCCTACTGAAAATCTTTTGACATGTCTTTGAACTTCCATAACATTTCCTTTACTTTTTATAATCTATTATTTTCCATCTCTACTCTTGTACTGTACATTTGGAGATAACTTCTTTTAATTTGTCTTCTCACATCTGTATAATCTTTTAAAAGTCTTTGAATAGTTTAACTGTTGTTCTCAGACTGAGCTTATTTTGTTCATTCTGTTTACTTTATAGATGCAATATTTTGAATCTCTGAAGCTCTTTTGAAGTTTCTCTTCTATTCCATACATGATTACATTACTGCTGAGTTCAGCTTGTCTATTAGTTGGCTCTTATTTACTCTGTTTTACTAACACTCATGATCATCCATTATCATCAGTATAAACATTTGAGGAAAACAAATAATTGACTAATGTGAATGTGTGATGAGGTTTTCTTCTGTCATTTCACACATCAACTTTTTGAACAGTTTTCTCCCTTGAATGGAAGTTCCACTTAAGTAGGAGGACATGACACTAGAAGGTTTTCTTGCTAAAGGCTTTCTTCTCTGTAACACATGCTTGAAACTTTATTTTCTACTTCATAGCAATCCTCTGCTGGTTTTCATTGTACTTTTGCCATGTCAGTGCTTGTATGTCTTTGTGGTGGTGGTAAGCACGGTAGAAGATGTTGACAGTAGGGTAAAATGACATTGTAATAAACTATTTTCAACTCAGTTCTACTGTCTACTGTGTACTGTTCTACTATGACCATGAGTTTAGCATTTTCTACTGGCTTGACTAAGCATGTACCTTTTCTGTAGCCATTTCTTTACCTAGTTTTTGGCTGCAGGTTCTTCTACCCTTGATTTTCTATCCATATAATCGCTATGTAGACATTCATCACTCAGAAATCCCCTGAAGCCTTTCATTTTATATTTATTCAGTGCCATTTTAGAAGAATTTTGTGTAATAAGGAAAGTAAATGATCCGCTCAGTCGTTTTAAACTGGAAGCAGCAGTATACTCTTTAAAGATTACAATTTGAAAATAAAGTGTCTATATTTTACACCTTGGACTGGGAAAGTTTCTAACAGTGAGAAATAAAACAAAGTATATTAGAGAGGTACAAAGTGTTTCTGAAATGCTAAAGCAAATGGCTGAGAAACAAAGAGGGAATTTCAGGGCAGTTTGTCTTTTAAAAAATGAGGTAAGATATTTATTGTTGTTATAAAATATAAAATTTTCTGCTTCAGTACTTCAGTGTTGCTTGAATGTTAGCAGTCTATATCATTCATAGCAGATTTCTAGTCATAATGTGTGGAGGGGTTGTTTATGCTTTAAGTTAAAAAATATTTCAGTGAAGATAGCCTGTCAATGATTCAACCAAGAACCATAAGATATAGCTATGTTCTGAAAAAAAATGAGAAACTAAATTTTTTATTTTATAAACTCATGACTTAAGGAAATGCATTTTACCATTTCATTTAATAATAAATTTGGAAAAGCTTTAAAATTTGAAGTGTAAAAATGAAAAGAAAAAACTGAAAAGAATTATATTCTACTGACTACAACTCACTAAATAAAAAGATAATTAGGAAAAATTTTAATTGTAAATTGATGGAAAGCATAATATTTCTGTACTAATTTATATAGCTTCACAAAAATAAAATTTTACACATTATATTGTGAACTTCCTTAGTCAAGCCAGTACATAATGCTAAACTCATGATCATAATTACAGAGTGTGGAACTGAGTTGAAAATAGTTTATTACAATGTCATTTTACCCTACTGTCAGCATTAACATTGACTTGTGTACTTTATGTCTTTATAGAAGACATCTGCTCAGTTTGAAATGTTCTTCAGAGGATATTGACTATGCTTTTTATACTGATACATTTTATATACACATAATGATCACACTCAACACTGCAAATTTGTACCAGTAGATGAATTCTCATGTGAAAGATGACCTCTCTATACTCTAAGAAAGTTATTCCTCTTATCATCAAGGGTGGGAAGTCATGAACAAGAGAACTCTGTAGACCCATTAAAAAGTTCTTATCTTCTAAATTCTAAGCTTTCTGTTTAATTAAGTTGCCTTTTCACAATTTAATTTTTGTCCATTCAGAAATTAAAAATATAGTGAAAAAGCTACCAACAAAGAAAAGCCCTGGTCCTGATTGTTTTACTGCTGAATTCTACAAAACTTTTTTTAAAGAGTTAACACCACTACTTCTCAAACTCTTTAATTAAATCAAAAAGGAAGCAGTACTACCAAATTTATTCTTGGAAGCAGCCATTACCTTGATTCCAAAAGCAGAGAAAGACCCAACCAAAAAAGAGAACCACAGGCCAATCTTCCTAATCAACACTGATGCAAAAATCCTCAATAAGATACTGGCAAACCAGATGCAGAGAATTACAAAGGTCATACACCATAACCAAGTTGAATTCATTTCAAAGATGCAAGGATGGTTCAACATATATAAATGAATAAACATAATACACCATACTAACAGACTCAAGGACAAAAACTATATGGTCATCTCAATCAATGCAGAAAAAGCATTTGACAAAGTCCAACACCCATTCATGATCAAAACCCCATAGAATATTAGAATAGGTGGACTTTATCTCAAACCAGTAAATGCTACTTTTGAGAAACCAACAGCCAGCATCATTCCACATAGTCAAAAACTGAAACCTTTCACAGTAAGATCAGGAAAAGACAACGATGCCAACTATCACCACTCCTATTCAGTAGAGTACTGGAAAAATTAGGAATAGCAATTAGGCAAGAGGAAGAAATAAAATGAATAAAGATAGGAAAGGAAAAAGTTAATTATCATTATTTGCTGATGACCTCATACTCTATTAGAAAAATCCTAAAAATTCAGAAGATTGCTGGACTTAATTGCCAAATTTGTAGAGCAGCTGGATATAAGATCAATACTCAAAAATCAATACCTTTGTATACATAAACAACAGACTCACTAAGAGAGGTTGGAGACTCAAGCTCTTTCACAACAGCATCCAAAAAAAAAAAAATGTAGGAATCAATCTACCAAGGAGGTGAAAGACCTCTACTCTAAATATTACAGCTCTCTGAAAAAGGAGATAGAAGAGGATATCAGAAAATGGAAAGACATCCCTTGTTCTTGGGTAGGAAGAACCAAAATCATCCAAAGGCTATACTCCCACAACTACGATATAGATTCAATACAATTCTGATTGAAATTCCAACACATTTCACAAATCAAGAGAAGATAATCCAAAAATTCATCTGAAACCACAAGACACCTAGGACAGCAAAAACAATTTAAGTAACAAGGATATGGTAGCCGGGAGTGGGGGTGGGTGGGTGGTGGTATTATGATC